>CM038632.1:33000381-33102881 GCA_021554675.1 Leuciscus idus | reverse complement strand
GCTGGAGTCGGGAGCCAGACCAGCTCATGAAAGGGTTGTGGTTTTGATTCAGGGGGGTCAAGAGACCCAAACTCTCCATCTGAACGCAGATGTGCTGGCCTGGCTCTCTCCTCTGCTGACTGCTTTGTTTCATGGGCAAGGACAAAAGCATCTCCCCAGAAACATTTATAGGCCTGCCTAATTATATTAGGGCTGACTGGATGTAAAAAGCTGCAAGAGGGGCCTTTATCTGATGGTGTGCTACACCATACTCTTCTTCGTTTTTGACATAGACTTATTATTTTATCATTTCAAACCCAACGATCTGCTTTTTTAATGTGTTGCTTTAAATGTGTGCTCTTTAAAACATGTTTAGACATTTTATGTTTTATACAATGACATGAAGACATTTTTAATGTGACTGGATCGTCTAAATACTTTTTTGGGGACACTGTTGATCTTGAGCGACATCTTGTGGAATTTTGTTGAACTTCTGCACTGTACTTTCTGTCAGCCACCACTAGATGGAGACGTATCATAACACATGCGAAAACTCAAAGGTCCGCAGTCAGTGCGTCACGTCCACGCAGGTTTCCGTAGTGTAGTGGTTATCACGTTCGCCTCACACGCGAAAGGTCCCCGGTTCGAAACCGGGCGGAAACAATGGATATCTTTTTTTCCTGCCCGTGTTTCTCACAAAATGGAATACTCGAAAATAAGAGTCGACAAAATGTGGACAAAAAAGTGACAGAGTTCTGAATGTCATTTAATAGTAGAAGTGGATGCACATTGTACATTTTTGATGATTTTGACCTCCAGTCAACTGTACAATATTGTATAGTCTTGTATATAGAAACTTGTTTGTATATTATTATTGTTATTTATTATTATTGATTTTTATATTATATTATAATATATGTTTATTATCAAATTATTGTTATTATTATTTAAAAAACGTCGATTTCAAATTTAATGTTTATGGTATGGTTGCGAATAATTTATGTTGTGAAATAAATCTTTTATTTTTATTATAAAAAAAAAAAAGACTTCAATGTGCTGCAGACGCACTACAACTCCCACAAGGCACTGCGCCGTCTCTGCTCAGGCATGAATATGTACTTCCGGCGTGGAGCCGGTCCTTTTCCTGTGCTGTTAACTTGAGTATAGCGGCGTTTCAGTCCGTCCAACTCAATCTACAGCCATCGACCGGTACCGAGCGCCGAGATGACCGAGCAGATGACCGTGAGAGGGACCCTGAAGGGCCACAACGGCTGGGTGACCCAGATCGCCACGACCCCGCAGTTTCCAGACATGATTCTGTCCGCGTCCCGAGGTGACAGATACACACAGTTTTACCGCCCAACCACAGCTGTCTGACGGGCTCTTAGCGAGAGTAACAAGTGCTGTGGTGGTACCATGGTACAGTGACGATAATATCCGATCATAATACCAGGGTCGCATACATATAGTGCTGCTGAATGATTACAATGTTCATTTACCATGGTGTGTGTTCAAAACATGGTATTACAACGATACCATGGTAGTACCATAGTACTTTTCAGGAGAGGAAAAGTTGCAAAGTTCTGCCTTTCTTACAAAAAAGTACCTTTACTGTGCTGGTACCGTGGTAAAGTGATGGATAATAGCATGGTATTGTCATTTTTTTTTTATGTGTTAACATAATGCTGAACGATTACAGTGTTCATTTACCATGGTATTTACATAATAGTCCAAGGTACTTAAACTGAAGTATGCCCAAGAATATGGTATTACGGTAACACCATGGTACTTTACAGGAGAAGAAAGCGTCACAATAAAGGATAATAGTAATGCCTTCCTTACAATTAAAAAGTACTGTGGTTTTACCATGGTACGGTGATGCTGTTGGTACTTTGTTGAATTCCATGGTTCATCATGGTACTTTTTTTGTTGTTGTACAAAATAACTTTGTTTTAAAGTGTTTGTGATTCCACACGTTTTTTAGGTACTATTTATTAAACACATTTACTGTTTAGTGTAATTATGCATATTTTACCGTTATTATATGATGTGTAAAAAAAAATAGGTTTACATTAAATGACAGTTCTGCACTAAATGTGAGTAAGTGTTCATCTGGCATTAAACTAGTTAGTAATTGCATTCAAATGCATGATATCTGGCATTAGTTATAGTTGGTTATTATTAATGAAAATGCTGTTAATGATGCGTTTAGATTTTTGAAGGATTGACCAGAAATACTGGATAAAGCCACATATTTGTCTAACAATGTTTGACAACTAACTGTACCGTCCCGACAGCCCTTGCTCTAATATCTTCATGTCTCCTGCTCTTGTTCCTTTAGATAAGACCGTCATCATGTGGAAGCTGACCCGTGACGAGACCAACTACGGTATTCCTCAGCGAGCCCTGCGCGGACACTCACACTTCGTGAGCGATGTGGTCATCTCTTCAGATGGTCAGTTTGCGCTGTCCGGCTCGTGGGACGGGACGCTGCGTCTGTGGGACCTCACCACGTGAGTACGAGGGTGTCGTATCGGCTGATTAAAGCTAAAAACAGCTGATGATCAGGCCAGATTATATCCTGTCAATCAAAAGGGGGTGTAAAAGTGTCACTGTGTGAATATAATCTCTCATGTGTTGAATTTAGGGCAGGTTAACTGGACAATAACGCATTAAAGGTCCTTGCACTCTGAGTCTGAATTTTTCATATTCGTCATTTGTTGGCTCTGAATTGTCAAAACACCTTCAAAATGCTGCTACGTTGTGATTGACACAACATTAGGTCGTATTTATTTCTTAACGTGCGAACATTTTGGACGAGAATGCAAGGGCCTTAATAACAGTTGAAAAAAATAGCAATATCATACACTTACATTTTTACACACACACAGGAGTTATCAGTATTGACTTGTGTTGGCTGTTAGTATGTTTGTTTGTTGGTCCTGTTTATTTTGTATTTAGCACATTTATATAGTGTCACTTATTTGTGTTTGCAAAATATAGAAAATATCTGTGTTAAAGCTGGCTCTATTTGACCCTGTGATTCACCGGTAGTTCAAGCTAGGGTTTCCAGGTCTGCGTTTTTTCCCATCCAATAATCTCAAAGAGTGTGTGCCTTGTTTCTTCTGATATGAAGCGAGTCTCATCTTTCAAATTCTGTCCATTTTATTTTGAAATTCAAACCAAAAAATGGCATTTTGACAGATCCTCAACTACTATGCCGGCGTGACGAATCCGATCTTCAACCAGATGGAACTGGATTCAATATTTTGAATGTTCTGATCCAGTCTGACTTATGACCTATAATCGTACTCTGTGACTGAGCCTGGTTTCTCCCAAGGTTTTTTTCTCCGTTCTGTCTCCTGATGGAGTTTGGGTTTTTTGCCTCTGTCGCCTCTGGCTTGCTCAGTTATGTTCAGCAATATTACTGAGACTGTCTGCACTGGATAGCCCTTATGTTTGTGACCTTTTGCTCTTCATATGTTTTTTTAGTGGAACCACGACCCGTCGTTTTGTGGGCCACACCAAGGATGTGCTGAGCGTGGCGTTCTCCGCTGATAACCGTCAGATCGTGTCCGGCTCTCGGGACAAGACCATCAAGCTGTGGAACACCCTGGGCGTCTGCAAGTACACCATCCAGGTGAGACGAACTGTGGGTTAGTCTGGGTGTTAGTCTGGGTCAGCAGTGACATCACAGCCTGATCACTGACTTAACCCTATAAAGCCCACCGCATCATATTTCAAATGCAACTTTCTAAGGCCTGTAAATGATCAACATGATCAAACTTTGCTGAAAAATACTTTTTTTTTAGACTTTTAGCAAAAGTCCTTTTTTACACTAAAAAGGACTTTTAGTGTAATTGTAAAAATGTCCATCAGCTCATGGGTCACCTGTCTTTTTGCTGTGAACAAACATAACTTTTATATTATTAATATTTCTAGATGAACACTTACTAGACTGAAGCAATGTAGGTTTACTTGATTATCCATATATCCATTTAAAAAAAAAATTGAGTCTCCAATATGATCATCTCTCAATCATCATAGTAATACATTCCATTATATGATTTAAAACTACTTACTAAGACCGATATAGACACAGTAATAACTGATATTTATATGCAATTTATAAAGTAAGTCTGTTATACTGTAATAAGAACCTCAGTGATTTACATTACAAGCTATCAGACCGTTTAAATATCAGCTCATATTTTTGCCCAGTTTGAGCCTCTGAACAAAATGATACGAGCCATAAAAGCCTGATGCATCAAATATCATACTCAACAAAAACTTTAATTTTTTTTTATTTGTCTAAAGGTTTAATTAATGGCTCCATTTAAAAAAAGAAGAGTTTTTTCAGACTTTAATTTCATATGTCAGGCTTGACGGGGTTAACTCTGTTAGCTGAGCGGATGTCTGATCCACACTGAGATGTTTGTGTTGTTCCTCAGGATGAGAGTCACACCGAGTGGGTGTCCTGTGTCCGTTTCTCCCCGAACAGCAGTAACCCCATCATCGTCTCCTGCGGCTGGGACAAGATGGTGAAGGTGAGAACTAAGCAGTGTTTAGGTCTTATATAGAGCTTTTCACAATGCACATTAGTTTTAAGCAGCTTTACAGAAAAATATGGCTGTAATAGCGGCATATTTTCAGTGTGTATTTTCAGCCTTTTTTCTCTTTCCTCACATCACGTATATGTTTCCATGTCCCATTAGGGACTCAACATGAGTGACTTTTCACTGATAGTGTTTTGTTTGTTTCAGGTGTGGAATCTGGCCAACTGCAAGCTGAAGACCAATCACATCGGTCACACGGGATTCCTGAACACCGTCACGGTGTCCCCCGATGGCTCCCTCTGTGCATCTGGAGGAAAGGTCCGTTTCACTGTTTATGCTCCAAATCTGAACGTTGAACTTCATCAAAATGTATAGACAAGGGGTTTTCAAACTGGGGTCCAGTGACCGACCCCCAGGGGACAGAGAGGGAGTTTAGTGAACAGCGGTGGAAACCATTGACAAAAATACAGAAATAATAAATAAAAAAATCAAATAAATAAATTTTTTATAAATGCTTTTAATTTAAATTAATAAAAAACATAAAAATCTAGCATAACAGAAACCAAATATTTTCCATTTATAATTTTTTTGTTTTTAATTGGGTCTTTTTACATACAAAAATAAATGCATAATAAAAAATAAGCTTAAAATAAATAAATGGATTAAAATAAAAAATGTATTTAAATTAATAAAAAATGTAATGTAGCATTAACTAAATATCAAAATAATATTTTACACATTTATAATATAGATTTTTTTGTTTTGTTTACAGTATAAATTGGGTCTTTATTTATGAAACTATAATAGCTGCCTATAACATTTTTGGATTGGGGTCCAATTTTAAGAATGAGGATGATCATTTTCAGTCATGTTGATGAAAGACACAACACTAAATGTGACCTTTAAGGCTAATGATTGACCTTCACGTTTCTCGGGCAGTTCTGTGCCCTCGTTATGCTGGATGACTTTATAAATGATGTGGAGGTTTGACGTTCCCTGTGTCTCTGTCTTCAGGATGGACAGGCCATGCTTTGGGATCTGAACGAAGGCAAGCATCTTTACACGCTGGACGGCGGTGACGTGATCAACGCTCTCTGCTTCAGCCCCAACAGATACTGGCTGTGTGCCGCCACTGGGCCGAGCATCAAGATCTGGGTACGATCAGCTTTCTGTCCTTTTCACATCAAAACATGTTCTTGGCTGGATTGGGTCAGTTTTGTGATGCTCTAATTTATTGTAGTTTCACTCATTTTACATTTAGTATCACAACTCTGCTTCAACTATGCATGTAGTTTGGCTACTTTTGTGATGCTGGACAGTCAGTCAGTATTTGACATTTTTATATTGGCTTTATAGCGGTATCATTGAAAAATCATAATGGTCAACTGGCGATTTCAATTCATCAACATTGAAAATCATTGTAATATGTTATGAAGATGGCATTAGTAAATGGTATTGGTAAGTTCAATTAAATTTGGTGAATGAGTTGAATTGTCCATTTAATTTGTGTCAGCACTTAATAAAGTAATAAATCTGTAGTAAATTAATGTATACCTCATCTTAGATCACCAAAATGACACCCTTTAAATTAGCTTGACTGTAGGCCTAACCCTACACCCTTGCTTCATTTAGTATACGCAGCCCCATGAATATGCTAATTAGCCCTGAATGTCAGTGCAACACGTTACATTTAAAATGTACAAGTTCCGTTTATTTTGGTGAATCAGTTACAATCGTCTACTTCATATATTGACTTTGATTTAACGATTCATTTGTGTCTCCACTGAAAATCAACACCGGAACTCATTGCAATTCGTTACATTTAAAAAAGACAATGGAATTAAATTTGGCAAGTTCAATTAATTTTGGTAAATCATTCTCAAGCTGTCCATTTAAAATAATTACTCTTGTTTAACGATTAATTTGCCACCACTAAAAAAGTTAATCATATATATAACATGTATATAAACCTATAAACATATATAAACCTTATATAAAAAGATTAAATATCATACACTAATAGTCATTTAGCATAAAACTGCAGAAACACTGATTTTAAAATAGATTTTTATTTGCAATAAACATTTTGAATCTACTTGAATGAAAATGAAGATTAATCTTTGACTTTCGACTGGTTTTGAAATGGTTCCAGTCACTCTTCTCACATTACTTCTCTCTCTCTCTCTCTCTCTCTCTCTCTCTCTCTCTCTCTCTCTCTCTCTCTCTCTCTCTCTCCCTCTCCACAGGATCTGGAGGGAAAGATCATTGTTGATGAGCTCAGACAGGAGGTCATCACCACTAACAGCAAGGCTGAGCCGCCCCAGTGCACGTCTCTGGCCTGGTCTGCTGATGGACAGGTAAGAGCTTCCCACAGGCCCTTGCACACTGAATGTGGCGCTGTTTGTTGTTTATGTGTGGAACTCAGAACGAGGAAATGAACTCAACGTCGTCCTTCGGAATTAAAGGCAGGAGTTATGATTGATCACACAATATGATTGACAGCTCTGGAGCGAATGCGCTCTCTGACTCATAACACACACACACAGGGAAGAAAACGGCGCTCTGTGTGCTGTTTCAAGCTCTTCAAATCGCATAATTTAGTGGAAAATAAAGAAATAATAATCGGTATAAAGAACATGTAAGAATACATCTGTTCTCAGACACCAATGATAACACTTAAAATCCATTTTCTTCTCTGTTCTGAATACATTTCTTCGGTGTTCACACTGGTTTTCAAAACAGCGCCACCTCTCTCACACCTTTGTGCAACAGCAGATGCTCGGGTAAGCTCAGATATAACTGGACGAGTTTCATCGCTGGCTGAGGGGGGAGGAATCAACACACTAGCCGAAAAAAAAAAATAACTTGCTTTGTCATGCTGCGATTGATCACGCCCGGTGTGAATAGCTCCATCGGGATCCATTGTTTCAATTCAAGAGTGTCATCGCGACGTACATTCGCACCGTTTAATCGCACTCGGTGTGAAAGGCCCTTTAATGTGTGTGATGAGGTCACTTTGCAGATAATCAGCATCGGTTCGGATGGTGCATCTCTGGGTGATTTGTGGCATTAGTGTATGAGTGCAGTGGATAAACTTAAACATAAACCAGTGGACAAACAAAAAGGTTATATTAATTACACTTTCTTTTCTTTTTTCCCCTCAGACTCTCTTTGCTGGATACACAGACAACCTGATCAGAGTTTGGCAGGTGACCGTCGGAACCCGATAAAGATGTCGATTCCAAGAACAGAATACAACATGTGGAAAAATTTAATAAAAAATAAATGATGAAATGATTAAAAGGACCTTGTAATTGTTTTTCTTTTGTTAATAATGGCAGTTTGTTGTACTAAATCAGTGCAATTCAGCTGTTCTCTTTGTTATAAAAAACTGCATTATATTACTCATGATTTAATGCCATATTGATCTACTTGAGGCTGTTTATGCATCAGTTTGGGACTTTTTGTAGAACAATTTAATTGGGTAGAAAGAAAAGGCTGGATTCTGTTAATACTTTAGCAAAGCATTGATAATTTCAGATACCTGCTGTCTGATTGTTTCTTACATAAAATGCTGCTGATTTTTCTGAGTTGAATGTCTAATTGTTTTTGTTCAGTGCTATAAAATCACACCATGTCACACTTAAACCTTTAGTATTTTAGGTCCGGGAGTCTCTTTTACTCTCTTTTTACTTGGGAAGCTGAATACAGCTTATAAGAAACTTATCAGTTTAAAGTCTGATCAAATTAAAGCACCCATATGCAACATGTAGTAACTGTGGCAAAATAAATACATTTATATCATGCAAAGGATGTGTCTATAGAAAATGCATATTAATATGCCCTTAAGGTCATTTGAAAAGTAAAAATGGTTAAAACATCTTGTTTTTGATTTTAAAAAAAGTTCTTTACAATCAGCAAATTTTGCTTTATTGTCATTAGAAAATGCATGTGTAGATAGATTGTACTAAAAGGTTCTGGGTGGTGCTTTATAGTATAATGACAGTAATGGTGACGTACTGAATGATGTACAGAAAGAAATAACGTTTATAAAAACCCAAACCTTTAACTCTTACATTGAAGCGTGCAAGTACACTGTTCCCATAGTCAAGGAAAACCTTAACAAATCAGGGAATTTTAAATCTAGATTTTCCAGGATTGCAAGGTTCGTGAAAAGAGTTTCAAAGTTATGAAAGAAATCGAAAGTTAACATATTCTTGTGGTTATACTCGGCTCTAAAATATTTAGAGTATATACTAAATATAAAATATATACTAGAAATTCCTCTTAGTGAGTGCAGTCCTTCATCGACGACGGGGGAGAAATTAATAAAAGTGATTGGGAAGCCTAACAAATGTATACAAAAAACCTATATAGTGTTGTACACGCTTGTATTAATTGTGTTTGATTGCACAACGCTCTCTTACTATCGTGTTGTATCGTGCACGCGCTTAGTTTGAACATCTCGTGCTAAAGCGTTTGAGCAGAAAAGAAGTGCGCAAGAGGAAACCATAACGGGGCGGGGCTTTTACAGTCCCTGACCAATCAAAGATCGTTATCATTGCTTGGTCACTCCCAGTCATCCAGTCACAGCTTGTTTTATTCAAACGAGCTCATCCGGTGCTATAAAATTGGCCACGAGTTGGTACAGTACGCGAGAGTCCATCTTGGAAAGCGGCTGTTTCAGCGCCAATATTTTACAGTAAGCCGGTTAATTTAATTTCGCACGCTTCCCGTGTTGTGCTAGAGTATGTTTAACGATACTGTACGTAAAACAGAGTATTAGATGAAAAAGCTTGTTTTATGCGTTCTGCGTACTTGAAAACGACTCTAGACGAGATCGTGTAACGTTAGCTAGTTTAGCTTTGCATGCTGCTTTAGCTTTCTGCAAACGGCCTGAATTAATCTTTTGTTTGTTTTCAGAAGACAGATGCGTTTATTATACGCTTCTAACACGTTTTCGCGCTTGATTTTAATCTGTTTTCTTGTGCATTTAATAAGCTAAGACCTAAAATCGAGCTTTTGTGCGCTAAATCTAATAGCGTGACCGTGTTGCTGCTCTATTATTCTAGCACCGTCCCTCTTATTCCACACCGCGAGCTAACTGTTAAACCTTAATCATTTGTAATCCAAAGGTGATCTAAAGAGACTAAAATGGCCGACGCAGAGCAGCAGTTTATGGAGACCTCCGAGAACGGGAACGAGGAGGATGTGAACGGAGCGGAGCTCACGGAGGAGGCCGCGGTGGAGGACGAGGAGAACGGAGATGGAGGACAGATCGACGCCAGCAAGGGCGAGGAAGATGCCGGGTAAGAATATCCAGAGTTTAATCGCGTTTTCATGCTTAGTGTAGACCGTGTGTTTTAATTCGTGTTTCTTGGCGCCATGTGTCTTTGTTAATAGAGGGGGGTGGGGTGGTTTACTGCCCGGTGTTGTGCTCATTGTTGGAGATGAGGGTTGTTTGGTGTTGAAATTCACGCTGGCGGGTGGCAGCTGCCGTTAGATCTGCCGGTACGCGAACTAAAGTTACCGCGGTAAAATCACTAACCTGCCGTCTTAAAGGGATAGTTCACCCTAAAACGAGTGACCATTTTCTCACCCTCAAGTTGTTCCAAATCGATGGTATTTTGAAGAATGTTGGTAATAAAGAGACTTGAGGGTGAGTAAATGATTACAATATCCATTCTTAGGTGAACTATCCCTTTAAGTGTCTTATTCCTTGTTTTTGAAACCCAGTTCTTCCGCATGGTAAAATACTTTGGCCATGGTGTATGTGGTTGCCTGGAAACGGTCCCTAATGTAGTTTGTGTGGACACTGGTTTATCCAATAGACTTTAGAATTGGCACAAGCAAGTACATTAGTCCCCGCCCACTTTAAGCAGTTTTGGATTTCTGGAAGCATTTTTTTCCATAGGGTTTTATTTTTTAAGTCTTTAAGAATAGCAAAAATTGAGTTGAATTTTACAAAAGACAGTGCTTTAATGGGAGGGAAATAACTACATTCCATGAGTCAAGTGTAAATATTGAGAAATATAGAATTCAAGTTTGTGTTCGAATAGAAGCAATGTTTTATTGTAAAATATGTGTTTAAATATACAAGATGGGTTATGAGACTTGATTACATCACTCTCTGAATGGTGGGTATTTCTCTGCAGAATCATGGGTAATGTAGTTTTCCTACCCAGAATGCCACTGTTGATATTTAAAGCAGATTTTTCTTACTGAACCTGACTGTTGCAGTTATGGTACTATATGATGCTATGAGTTTGCCTTGTTTGTGGTTTGATGCAGGGTCTCAATAACTTTGACTTTTTCTTTATGCAGTAAAATGTTTGTTGGAGGACTCAGCTGGGACACCAGTAAGAAAGATCTAAAGGATTACTTCTCAAAGTTCGGCGAGGTGACAGACTGCACCATAAAGATGGATTCAAACACCGGCCGGTCACGAGGGTTTGGGTTCATCTTGTTCAAAGAAGCAGAAAGTGTGGACAAGGTATGGATGCTTTCGCTTCTCTCCAGTACAAATACTTACTGGGTGGCAGATGTTTGCAACGTTTTGTTTCTTTTAAAAGGTGCTACAGCAAAAGGAACACAGACTAGATGGCAGACAGATCGATCCCAAGAAAGCCATGGCCATGAAGAAAGAGCCAGTCAAGAAAATATTTGTTGGTGGCCTTAACCCTGAAACCGCAGAAGAGAAGATCCGTGAATACTTTGGGGCCTTCGGAGAGGTGAGGTTTTTACCGTTGAGCGTAAAAAATAATAAACTTGTGTTGTCTACCAGCTTTAATGCTTTATCGTTTTTGCTTGCAGATGGAAAATATTGAACTTCCAACGGATCCAAAAACAAACAAAAGGAGGGGCTTTGTTTTCATCACATTCAAGGAAGAATCTGCCGTCAAAAAGATAGTTGAGAAGAAATACCATAACGTTAGCGGAAGCAAGGTAACGAATGGAGAGGAAGACCTTGTATGTATATTTTTATTCTCTCATACTTTTGCAATAGATGCATGGTTATGGTGGGTAAATGAAGTTGATTTGTGGGTGTGCACAGTTGCTTGATTACAACTGTTGTATTGATTTAAAACCGCTTTTTATTAGTGCATATAAGTTTTATTCGGCCTGTTACAGTCTGGCTTTGCGCTCATCCGTTTTGTCTCTGATAATCAGTGCGAGATCAAAATCGCTCAGCCCAAGGAAATCTACCAGCAGCAGCAGTACGGCGCCCGCGGAGGGTTCGGAGGTCGCGGCAGGGGTCGTGGGGGTAAGAGGCGTGCTTTATGAGCGTTTCACCAACAGCAGCATTATTAAGAACCAGTCTGAACTTGCAACATCTGTTTCCTCAGGCCAAAACCAGAACTGGAACCAGGGATATAACAGCTACTGGAACCAGGGCTATGGGAACCAAGGCTATGGTGGTTACGGTGGCCAGCAGGGATATGGCGGTTACGGTGGCTATGGCAGCTACGACTATTCCTCTCCATATTATGGATATGGTGGTGGTTATGACTACAGTAAGTTTGCATCTTCCAGACACTTATGATAATTCTTTGGTGTCCCTTCGTTCACTCAGTTATGTTGTTTTTCTCAGCCCAGGGCAGCGCAAGCTATGGAAAGACACCGAGACGCGGAGGTCACCAGAGTAGCTACAAGCCATACTGATCACATACAGAACAGGTAGCGTATGCATTTATCAAATGGATGCTGATTGATTCTTGTACAACCAATGACCAGGTGTTTTGCCTTTTCTATCGAAGCTGCTTTACATTTCTCTGTCTTGATGTTTTCAAACCAGTGTTGCCACTGACCATGTGTCTCTGTTTTTCCACAGGACTGACGTATTCCCAAAAACCATGAGTCTGACAGTGAAGCCGACAACAGTTCACACACACATGCAGACTCTTTCCTTTTACCGGACAAGATCATGACCCATTTGTACAGAACCGATAATAGGGGAAGCAAAGTCACACTTCCACATTTTTATTTTAATTTTATTTTCCTTTTGTCCACATTTCCAGAGATGGAAGTGTTATTTTTACTGTACTTTTTGGTACCTTTTTTGAATAATGTATTGTATGGTTGTATTTTACATGTCTACTGGATTTGCCACATGAGGTTCGGGAGCTGCCAGAGCTTTTGAAATAAAACGATTTTGAGTACATTTTTCTCAATGTTTCCAGATGCTTACTATGCTTATCCTGTTGTTGCATAGTGTAGGAGAGAGTCTTTTAAAACCAGAGTCTAGTGAATGTCAGCGTTTTTGGGTAATGTCTAATAGTGACTGGAAATTTTTCCACTTTTGTTAGCTTTGATTTTAAACTGTTTTTGATTTTGCCTTTTCAGTTATATTGCTTAAGTTTGTCAATTAGTAAATTTGCTAGCGACCAGTCGCATTGCTCCTATAGTGTTTTTGGTAGAAATAAATGACTTGTAAGTTTTTTTGGAAGTGTTCTTGTTTACTGATAACATTAATGTTAATGGTTTTAATCATGACTTTTGCTGTGACAATTTAACACATTTTGGTTTCAAAACCCTTAATTTGGCATTAGCCATCACTTAAGATCCTACATTTCTTACATTTTTACATATAAAAAATATTTTGCATGCATAGCAACTGCTAAACTGTATCCAACTTATTTTTCAAACCAGCATGTGCAATACTTATAATTCATTAGCTAAATGGGTATTAATTGCTGAAGGAACATGCCAAACCAATGGGTTTGTGATAAAAATCTAAAATGGTGCAACTAATGCCAGTTTGTAGCAAAATGGTCTGCTTTTGCACAGCTACAATAATGAAACCGCTGATACCAAAAGCCTTTCAAGTTAAAATAAGGTGGATAAAGCAACTAAATCTTAAGGAACCTTATTTTGATTTTCTAATTATGATTTGGTTTTCAGTCTGAGGTTGTTTGAAGTTGTGTACTGATGTTCTAGTCTTACAATTGCTGCATTATATACTATGTATACAGTGCAACATGCAACTTTCCTATATGCGTCGAATGCTTTGTCTACATTTGCTAAATCTGCAGTATGTATCAAAGCACACTGTCTTGTATTGTAGCCCACAGTATTGATGGCAGAAGTTATCTTTTTGCGTCTTTAATTGGATTGCAATTAGATCTTTGTACTGTCTCTTAATTTGGTGTTTGGTCATATAAAACAATGTGTAATTATGCTGGGGATATTTTACATTGAGTTTCAATTGGTTTAATTCCAATGAAACTTAATGCATAAATTACCTGTTTAAAATGAATCTTAGATTACTTGAAGTGACTAACAACGACTTTGCTGGTTGAGATGTTACCCAGCACTAAAAGTTCCCATATTGTTCCCATTTGGTTATTTTTGGGGAACCAAATAACGTTCTAGTAATGTTCTCTGTAGGTTTGATTTTCTTCCTTTTTATCTTTGCAATCTAAAAAGAACGTTCCCTGCAGGTTATTTATTATTTTTAGGTTTTAATTGTATAACTATGTTGTGCTGAAATGTGTAATCTTTCATAAACAAAGTATATTTTGCAGATACAGTTTATTAAAACAGCTGGAAATCAGTCAAAACGCATTATAATTTTAAGATAAATCCAATTTATAGCTAAAAATGTTACGCCAAGGTTAAGTGTCGTATGAAAAGCATAAATCATAAATACATTGTTTTGTAACTTTTTTACTGCGCACGATTCTTCCACAGAAAGATGCGCGCGCTTGTGTAATTTAAAAATTAACGGTCATTTAGTTTTTGCTGACTGACTAACATTAGCCTAGTTTACAAATAGTTTGATTTCAGAGAGATTTGACATTAAAGAGAACATTAAGTTAACCCGAGAAGTTTTTGTTGACTGACCAAAAGAGAATTAAATTAAATCTGCTTATCATATAACGTTAAGCGATCGAGTCTCTTCAGAAAACTTGGTCTAAACCGCTCAATATGGATTAGTTTTACGATCTTTTTATTAACTTTTTGAAGCGTCAAAGTGGGTAGTTGCATATACTGTCAATGGAGGAACAGAATAAAGCTCTCAGATTTCATCAAGAAATATCTTCATTTGTGTCCCGAAGATGAACGAAAGTCTCGCGGGTTTGGAACAACACGATCGAGGGTGAGTAACGTAAATGAGGACAGAATTTACATTTTTGGATGAACTAAGTTAACGTTATTGATAGGATTCCCAAAAGTCTTTGTGCTTTAGACATGTTTAATTATTCACATATTTGGTTATAGAAATATTTAAATACTAGCCTATTGTTTATGACCACATTTGCAGTTAATTCAAATATTGCGATGTAGGCCTACTACATGCACAACAACAGTTTTACTACCAATCAAAGTTCTTACAAACTAGATTAAAATGCGTAATGTATCAGTTCTCCCGGAAGATCCGGTTCAAAATAACGATTCAGTTTGGGATTGATTCACTTGACTCGGGGGAAAGTAAACATGTGCTGGTTGAAAGCAAGGCAATAAGTTAAAATTTTGCATTTCAAAATCAACAGATTCGTTGTGGATGGAGGGCAGTTCTGGATGTTCACGACTCAATTTCACCTACGACAGGTGAGGTTAATTAACTATATTAGCAGACATAGAATGCTGCACAGATGATGGAAAAATACGATTCAAACCAAGTTGATTTTCACAATTACTTTTAATGACTGAAATTAATTACTGCTAGTGTTTACACAGCATCTCAAACTGACCCTTAATTCAAATCGAATGTCTGTACCATTAAAACCATAATGTTATTTGAGAACAAATTAGTTTTTGAATTACAAATTTTTTTCATCTTGAATAAAATACACATTTCAATTGTGTGTACAAAATATATATTGTACGTGACACATACCCCACGTGCAGGGTTTGAAATTAACTTTTTCACCCACTGGCCAATTTGGCTACTCATTTTTTTAAGTTACCAGCCATTCAGAACTTCTACTAGCCAAAAAAGAAGAAATGAAGTAGATTAACTACGCCACAACTTATTTCTATACACACACGTACATGTGTGAATAATATATATATATATATGGGTCAATGATGTGGCGTGTCAATTCTGGTGTCCCAAGCATATTCATAATATAAAAATGTATACATTTTTAAATGCACTTCATTAAGTGACTAAACTTCCCCCTCTTTAATTACTCATGTGAGAATTCATTATAAATAATTAATCTTTAAAGGTGCATTGCGCAAGTCTCTGAGTTTTTGCAGAACTATGCCCCCTCTGGCGGCAAGCGAAACTGCAGCCAGAAGTGTGCACGCTCACGGACAAAAGTTTTCTTTTTTTTATCTTACGTGGAGTTTGCGTTGGTGTTTGAAATGAACTACAAGCCGGTCTCTAGAATCCATCTTCTACGGAGAATGGCGGCAAATACACAAACCTGCCAGACAGCCAGGTGAGCGTGCCGTGAACGCGCATGACGTCACGCCCAGTCTAAAATTCCGGCCCGAATCCCTCTTATTTATTTTACTTTACAGGATTATAGAGACAATCTCAGTGATCAGAGAAGGGCTCATTCAGCCCATCAGGCAATTGTTTAAGCATGTATGGGTTAGAAAACGGGTATTTTTAACATGAAAAAGTTGCTTAATGCACCTTTAAGGAACTATTGAGCTCAAAAGTCTCAAAATGTCATTCCGGGTAACTGTCCCGGCTTAAAATATGAATACAAAAATACAACAAAAATTTAAAAAATATAAATAAAAGTATTTAAAATCTACTTGGGCATAATTGTATTGATGTTTTCAATGATTCCTACAAATATAGTGATAATACTAAGCTTATTTACATTTTTATGACAGAACGACTTTTGTCCCCAAATTGTGATTTCTCTAATGTCAGTCCTGGATAACAGACATCAATGACCATTTTGGACCATAATGCATTTTGGTATGTCATGTGACATAATATTGTATCAAAAAGAAGACCCTGAAGGAGCACTAGAACATGTGCAAAGGTCAGGAAGCGTCTCTTAAAATGTCGATATTTTGATATTTCGGTGCACTTTGTAGCAATATCATGTGACCTTTTGGATAACACTAATAAAACATTTATAATGATTTTATATTAAAAAACGATCTATTTGATCTAAAAGGTTACCTTAAGTGATGATAGCTAAGTTGTAGTTTTCCATAGGTGGTTAAGTTAGTGCCTGATTATAAAGAAAAAATATTGATTTTTGTCATTCCTGGATAACAACATGTCATTCTTGTATAACAAAAAACCTCTGTTAGCCAGGACATGTCATCCGTTATCCAGAATGACATATGCACAACAATCTAGTTTTTAATTAACATTTGTAAACTTTTAGGCAAAGTTATTATTGTTATATTATTAACATTAACATTATTTACATAATTGTATGTTTTTTTGCCATATTTTAGCTGTCATTCATCTTGATTTCATATGATTCAATGAGTCACATGGGTCATTATCAATGAATTTAACTTTTTTAAATCATTAAAAACTTGTCAGTGTCTCTTACTTTGTTTCAAGTTTGAGTGTTGGAAAGGAAAAAATTATACTGAGGATGGTTTTTATGGTAATCCTGAAAAATATTGCAGAATGTCCTTCCGTCTAACAGTATGTCATTCCGGCTAACAATGACACAGGCAATTCATTTAACCCATATTTGTGTGTTAGATTACACAATTCAGTTTTTTGTTGAGTTAATGATAAAACAAGTCTTATTTACTTTATTGGAAAACATTTTTAAACATTTTCCAGCTTTTTTTAAAATTTGGTTCTGAATTTTGAGTTATCAGCAGCCAAAACTGAGCCCATGTCTATATGAAATCCCAAATTGATTATATTAATTGTGATTAAAATGTAGTTTTACGAGCACTAGTTGTTTGTTGAGCTCCAATTATGGATATCAGTACATTTGTATATGCCAACAATGGTAGAAATGTAATTAATTTAAAAATTCATTACGTTACCCAGGAATGACATTTTCATGGGGAAAAAGATATGATTCACCAAAAAAAGTGGTTAATTACATTCTTGAAATGTGTACATGTCATTGCATTACATACACAACACTCTAATAAGTATAGAAAGTCCTAAAATTAGATTTTTTTTGGCAGTTTTATTTTTTTTCACATCTTAATCCTTATCCGTCATTCACCCATATATATATATATATATATATATATATAAAATTTGGATTTCATACATTCATGTCTTATTCAAACTAAATCCTGTCATCAAGCAATCTCCTCCCTTCCTCATTCATTCTCATCCTTTTTTTTTTACCAAAAATGTGTTTTAGGAGGACAGATCAATACGGTACAAAGAACATTTAGGATGTTGGAAAATAACAATGTATTTTCTGTTAACCAAATCTTAATCTTCGCTATTGCTTCAATGCAAATAAACAAGTGCGCCATTATTTGTTGCGTAGTGATGTGTATGCTCAAGTAAGCCAGATACTTGATACGCTGTATCCTATTTAATAAATCATGATGACTCACGAGTTGAGTATTTGCGCTAAATCCGCACAGATTTGGCTTACACAGACTTCCCCAGCAAAGTGAGTAAACATAGTAACACGCCGCATTTGGCGGGTGTGAATTTCAAACCCTGCCCACGTGCCACAACATCTGGGCATGCTCCTGATGAGATGACGGATGGTGTCCTGGGGGATCTCCTCCTAGACCTGGATCAGGGCATCAGTGAGCCTCTGGACAGTCTTGGGTGCTACTTGATGGCATGAAGGCATTGATTCCATTAAAGCGTAACTCTCGCCAAAATGCAACCTAGCGTCTTTTTGTGAATCTACCCGAGGCGAACTTTCGTTTAAAAGCATAATTAGGATTGAAACGCCACTTTTAAGTTTGACCGTATTTTCGTTTTCGGTCAAATTGCCTTTTGAATGGGAGTGCTTGGGGCACGACTATGATAGCATCAAAAATCTCTATTTTTAAAACACTAAGAAGGCTCGACACAACATGAAACTTTGCTGGAAGTCTCACCAGGGGCTCTACACATGAACTCCAGCATTGAGAACAGTGTTTGTGTACACAGAGTTTACTAAAAGAAAGATTTTGAACAGCTCACTGTAGCTGTGTGTCCGCCGGCATTTTGACAGTCAAAAATAGTCGATCTCCGAATGCGAATTAACTGACTCTGAATTTTAGTATTGCTTCTTATATGAGGATCCCTTTTCAAAATACAAAGTCAATCTTGATTTTCACTAACTGACAAAACAACAAATTATCCGTGAATTTATATGGAACTAAGCTTTAGGAGCTTTCCATCTTTACTCTCCTCCTTGTTACGTTGCATTCGGAGATCGACTATTTTTGACTGTCAAAATGCCGGCGGACACACAGAGACAGTGAGTTGTTCAAAGAAGTGGAAGTGCACCTCATCATAGAAGTGCCCCTAGCACTCCCATTCAAAAGGCAATTTGACCGAAAACGAAAATACAGTCAAACTTAAAAGTGGCGTTTCCATTCCAACTATGCTTTTAAATGAAAGTTTGCCTCGGGTAGATTAACAAAAAGACCCTAGGTTGCATTTTGGCGAGAGTTACGCTTTAACTGGCCCTCACGTTCCCCAGACCTGAAATCAATTGAGAACCTCTGGGACATGTTGCAAGGAGAGCTGGACAGGGCTGTGGAAGGGCAACCACCCAGCAGCAGGACCGGTATCTGCGAGGAGGAACAGGAGGAGCACTGCTAGAGCCCCACAAAATGACCTCCAGCAGGACCAAACTGTCAGAAACAGACTCCATGAGGCTGGCATGAGGGCCTGATGTCCTCTAGTGGGACCTGTGCTCACAGTCACAGCACCGTACAGCTTGATTGGTCTTTGCCAGAGAACACCAGAATTGGCAGGTCTGCCATTGGCGCCCCAACGAGAGGGGAACGTGAGGGCCTTGCAGGGAGAATAACGTTCCCCACAGCATCTCCAGACTCTTTCACGTCTGTCATGTGTGCTCGGTGCGAACCTGCTCTAATTCGTGAAGAGTACGGGGTGCCAATGGCAGAACTGCCAAGTCTGGTGTTCTCTGTTCCTCCTCGCAGAGACCGGTCCTGCTGCTGGGCTGTTGCCTTTCTGCGGTGACCGGGGACCGTTTTGATAACGTTGTCATCTGTACAAAGAAAAAAAAACGTTTCCGTTTGTATAGCACATGGTTGTTGTGTAAACTTACCCTGATTCTCAAATTACTTACGCTTCCTAACTGGACAGATTGATATCCCTGAAGCTTAATTGACTTGGGCTGCGTCTGAAAACTTGGGCGGCTGACTTGTTTTCTTTCTGCCCTATCAAGGCAATGACTTTGAAGGCAGCGTTTGTGCATGAAGGCACCTCATGGAACTGATTTTACACAGACTGTTCTGAGGTAGTGTAACAGTTTCATTATATTCAGCAAAATAGAGAGAGCTTTTTAATTACTACGACTATTTAATTACTACAATAGTAATTTCTCACTAGAAATGACATCAAAAGTGGAGAACGTTGATAAAAAACGTACATTTACACACAAAACTGACCACCAACTGAAACTTTCAGATGTCATCAGGAAGCACAGGATTGTGGGATATCAAGGGCAGTGAAGGATACATCTTTGCTGCCTTCAAAAATCAATCAGATGAAGTTATTTTAGGAGACAGGAAGTGAAGCTAACATTAGATTTGGACGTGTCTAATGCCTTTCTGCCTTGAAATGCATCTTCCGAAGGCAGCATTTTTAAGATTTTGGACTCAGCCATAGTGTTATACTGTGATGATTTGGTGTTCCCTTAATTTTTCAACTATATATATACAGAGCCTTTCCAAAAAATGTGAATATCATGGAAAAGTTTATTTATTTCCATAATTCCATTCAAAACGTTAAACTTCCATAGATTATAGATTCAGGGCCCACAACTTAAACGATTGCAAGTATTTAGTTGTTTATTTGTACATAATTTGGGCTTCCAGCTCATAAAACCCACGAAAACAGGATTTCAAAAAATTAGAATATTACATGAAATCACACAGTAATTACACAGTAATGCCATGGTCATTGAACCAGGTTTTGGTTATTTTGGCAGTGTGGGAAGGTGCAAATCCTGCTGGAAAATGAAGGAAGCATGAAGTGCTCTGAAAATGTCCTGGTAGACGGCTGCGCTGACTCTGGATTTAATAAAGCACAGTGGACCAAAGTCCTCTTTTCTGATGAGAGCAAATTTTGCATCTCATTTGGAAACCAAGGTCCTAGAGTCTGGAGGAAGAATGGAGAGGCACACAATCCAAGATGCTTGAAGTCCAGTGTGAAGTTTCCACAGTCTGTGTTGGTTTGGGGAGCACATGTCATCGGCTGGTGTTGGTCCACTGTGCTGTCCACTCAACGCAGACGTCTACCAGGACATTTCCAGAGCACTTCATGCTTCCTTCAGCAGACAAGCTTTATGGAGATGCTGACTTCATTTTCCAGCAGGATTTGCACCTTCCCACACTGCCAAAATAACCAAAACCTGGTTCAATGACCATGGTATCACTGTGTAGTTACTGTGTGATTTCATCTAATATTCTAATTTTTTGAAATCCTGTTTTCGTGGGTTTTATGAGCTGGAAGCCCAAATTATGTACAAATAAACAACTAAATACTTGAAATCGTTTAAGTTGTGGGCCCTGAATCTATAATCTATGGAAGTTTAACGTTTTGAATGGAATTATGGAAATAAATAAACTTTTCCATGATATTCTAATTTTTTGGAAAGGGTCTGTGTATATATATATACATACACGTGTGTGTGTCTGTGTGTGTTTACAGGCCGCAACAGTGTGGGTGAAAATGTGTTTGAAGATAAAGAACTTTATCTTTTTTTGTTATGTGCATCTCATCCTCATGTCCTTTAGAGGGCGCTAGATATCAGTGAAAGAGGTGGCCACCTAAATAAAGGTATATAAAATGCATTAATTGGTTATGATTTCAGGACTTCATTTGGTGTAATTGTGAATGAGCCATTTTCAACTTAAACACTGAGCCACTGTCACAAATTAAGACTAAAGTAAAGATTAAAAATTAGATTAAAGCAATCTAATGCAAAATAGTAAGCTTACTATAAAATATTTAAAAAAGACATTAAAGTAATTTGTAATCAACAATGGTGCAGACATTCAATTCAAATTAAGAGTCAGTTTGAGATGCTGATCCAAAACTAGCAGCAAACACACGATGCAAGTCATTTCAGACGTGAAAAGGAATGGTGAGAATAAACTTGGTGCTCTGAGAGATTAAAATGGAAAATGGCGATCCTACTTTAAATTCCTTCATAATGCAAGACGGCATTAGTATGTGTTTTGGAAACTGGCTCATACTGAAGCGCAGTTAGAGCGTGTGGGTTTAGATTACTCACAGAGATGGTTAATTGTGCCAGAGAGGGCTGTCAGTCGGATCCTCACCGCCTTGTGTCATAACAAACTACCACATGCTATGATTTCAGAGTAATTTTAGGTTGAGGTAAGATAGCCGTTAAAGAGCTGGTGCATCATCCAGAAAGCTGGACGTTTAGGAGGGAGAACAATTCATGGTCTTGAGTATGGCACTTAACGTTAAAATACTCTAAAGAGACGGTTAATGCACTTGACCTCTCTGCGTTTCTCATCGCTGTGGATAAAAGCCTCTCTAAATGACCCAGTTCTGAAGTTCAGCGTTGGCCTTTGTCAGATTTCCAAGAAAGCACAAAAAGAAAATTATTTTTAATTTTTTATTGTATTCCAGTTCTTGAATTAATTTCGATTCCGTTTATCAGGGATTAATCTAATATACAAATAACACACATATTTATAAAAAATGACTTTCACTGAAATTGTCGTTGTACGGAGCCTCTAGACGAGGGACATGGTGGTGGAAAAAATATATTTCAATGATTTTGCGATCCTCCGAGAAACTTTGCGCAAAAGCAGTGTAATATTATTTCTTTCTCCCATCTCATTTTTTGTTCTTCACCACGTCCCTTTAGGAGCTCCTTATTACTGGGTTAAAGAGGAGTAAAGTGCATATCTCAGACATGGTCTGTGATATTCTTTTTGTATGTTTTTAAATCTTTAATAAAAAGCATTATATCGTTACCAATATTAAAACATCATCAAACAAATAGTGCAAGTAAGTGCCCACCAGTATAGCCACAGAAGGGCTTCATATATATATATATATATATATATACACAAATCTTTAAGCACCTTCATTGTACATGGCCATTGAAACATTGCACACCAAGATAAAAACATTTTTAAATGCCTTGTCAAGTGCCAGAGATATTAAATTGTCATGTCAATTCTCATCTTGAGTCCTTGTACGGTGGCTCTTGGGTTGTTAGACTGGTGTTTTGTTTTGTTGTGGGTGTTTTAGAAGAAAAGTCCTGAAGGGGAAAATCAGTGTGTGAGTTTGTATCTGTTAAAATCTTTTTATTTCAGAATTGTTTTGAGGGTTTGATGTCAGATATCGTATTCTGCTTCGACACACATTCTCTCTTGAAAAACACGCCCCCTCTTCAGAAAAACCAGAACACAAACGTGTTAGTGTCTTACAAAACCTCTTAGTAAAATATAGCCAAGGCTTATTTAAATATGCATAAATAGCATGAAAATATTTTTGTTTCGGTTTAACCGATGCTGAATTATTCTAGCCATTCAGATATGAAAGTTGTGGACATTTCCCCCCCCTCCGTTTTAGTTTCCTGTACCTCCAAGACACTTCATATGTGAAAAGAAAGACTGCTTTGCAAAAGAGGTGAAAACATTGGATTTCAAGTTTGTTCTTTAACAACACATCTTTGGATGTTTTACAATGTTCAGTATAGAAATACCTACGATAATAATGAACAAATTCCACCATAGAACCTGAAAGCCATCTATACAAATTATTATTTTTTAAATGTTGCAGACAAGAGCGTTCAGTTTAATCAGGGGTTGATTGAGATGCACAATATAAATAATTTCAATCCTGAAAGTTATTATGAGAAAAATATCTTGCATTATTTGCACATTACTTGCAGATTGGTTTGACATCTTATTTTGGTTGTAAAAAAAGTTTTTATTTTTTGTGCGTGTTAAAAATGCTTTCCAATTCCTGAGACTTTTTCTGATTAATCTGTCTTTGTGGTTTCTGTTGTAATTCTAAAAATGTAACCACTTTTTGTATTTTGCATAGTGGATGTACAATGTGTAGGTTTGTAATTTAGATTTACTGCAAACATTAGAGAACCATTGTCAGATAATGCAATGCAAAACATCAAAGCTTCTAGCTTATTTCAGCAGGACGTATTTTTCTTTCAGCATACCTGATTGTCAATTTTTTTGCATTCAATTTTCACATACTCCATTGCACTGAACAGTCTATGAGCATATCACCATTGTTAGCAAACGCTGAAGCATCAAAAACAGCTTTAACAAAAAAAGCACATCCAAATCTAGTCATTTAAAAAGTTTTTAAAATCCCTGTCATCCCATTGGAAGCTGACTTATGAAACGAACGAACGAACGAAAAAAAAAAAAGTAATTCTTTAATTTTTAATATTACAGAGTCTGAACCCGAGACTTCTCCGAAGCGAGCAGCTGTTTCAAGCTGAGCCAATCAGAGCTCAGGAATTAACGGAAAAGTCACTTTGCGGCTTCGGGAATGGGCGGGGCTCGTTCCAGTCTCACGGCCCAGGGGTCAGAGGGCGCCGAATAAAAGGGCGGGTGGGGCAGAACGTCTTCCGTGGCCATAGCGAAAGCAAACACGCCCCGCTTCCTATTCACGTCCTCTGAGATGATCTTCCTGTCAGTCTCCCGGCTGTCGTCCACATCCTCCATCGTTTTCCCTCCCGGAGGCTGCTGTTTCTCAGCCCGCTGAGCCAGCAGAGGGGCTTGGAGGGCGTTGGGATCCTGGGGGAAGAGGAAGTTGGTGGCCCGCCAGGCGGAGGGCTTTCGGCCCCGTCGCGGGCGTGAGACACGGCAGCTCTGACGCTTGATGTGCCGGTGCAGGTGGTCGGAGCGCGTGAAGCTCTTGTAGCAGTGCTCGCACTGGTACGGCCGAACGCCCGTGTGGATGCGCAAGTGGTTCTTCAGGTCGTAGTTGTGAACGAACTTGGAGTTGCAGTGCAGGCAGATGTAGGGCCTCTCGCCGGTGTGCTTACGCATGTGAATCTTCAGTTTGTCTTGCCTGAAAAAGAGTAAAACGGAGATTAAGTTTGAGGTTAGATTCACCAGGTCTTTTTTTCCAAGGAGCACATGCAAAATCAGAAAAAAAGAAGAAAAAGGGGTGAAAAAGTTGGGGGGGAAAACTTAAGGGGTGCAATGAAAATGTATCTAATAATGTGTTTTTTCTTAATAAAAGAATACAAGGATACATTTTCAAGCAAAATTATTTATTATATAATATGTAAGTTATTAAAATACCAAAAAATACACTAGGTTTTTAAATATTTCCGTTTCAAACTTTATTTATTTAACAGTAATTCTTGTTCAGATTCTACTAAAATCTATGTATTGAATAATATGTGTTAAATAATGCTCTTAACTCTTTCCCCGCCATTGACGGGAGTTTTCCAGCTTTCCGTGTTTTCACTGTTATACGGTAGGGGGCGCTATTACGAATCTTCTGAAAGAGTGCCGAATCTCCTGATCAAAATCGCAGGCGAAAAGCAGCAGAAACAAGCGATAAAAGCATTGCTTATGCACGTTGTAGTCTTTGAGAGAGAGAAAAAAACACGATTTTTTTAGCTTTTTGTTCAAAATGTTGCTTTTTAAAAATAAAATTTACTCTCAATCAAGAGTTGATTAAAAAAAAGAAGGCATAAATCAAGAATAAAACATTTTTATTGTTGTTTAAAAGCATATTTTCTGTTCTTTCTTTTGATATATATATATTGTTACAAATATTCTGGGGGCCATTAAAGTTTTGTGAAAATTATCAAAACCTTGGCGGTGGCTGGCAACTTTTGGGGAAAGAGTTAATCTTTAATTTCTGTGAAGGAGCAGCTCAGACAGAAGCGTTTACGTTAAATAAAAATTTCAGATACAGTTTATTGTGTAACCAGAATATCAATAATGAACGGTAAAATCAATTATGCATATAATGTGTGAGTTTTCATTATAAAGAAGCCCGAAATGCGCCAGGACTCTTATCTTGAAATGCCAATGCGTTACTATCACTGGCGATAAAATATCCTCATCTGAAACATTACAATATAAGCACCATAAAGTAAACATTGTCATAATTCATCAACAGTAGATCACAAGCAATCTATTATTTAATTCAATCATCACCTTTTGCATTTTAAAAATCTCATTAGGCTGTATTGTGATTCCTGTTTTGTCCCTCACCAAATGTAAGACCTTTTAAAATAATTAGGAAGAAGTTTTATAACATACATTCATACATCTGAGGGTTTTTTTTAACTTTTTGAGGACCCGTGGGGGATTTTTATCTATGTTTTAATCTTAAGATGATGATACACGGGGCAACTTTTTGAGCAATGTTGCCATCAACGGGCAGCCAGGCGAGACACAGGGCCCACGACCGACCTGAAGTATCCAGATAGAAAAGTGTTGCCCGTTTTCAATGGGAAAGTGCCCGGCAACATTGCAAAAAAAAATTCCCTCGTCGATCATCAGCTTTACACTGTAAACACTCTTTCTCAAGCGTCTTCGATCGAATATGCATGCAGGAAAACACACAAACAGGTGTACGCCTTCATACATGAAAAGCATACAGTTGCAAGTTGCTCAACAGTCGCCGCCACAGAAGAACCTAAAAAACACGAAAACCGAAACACTCAGGATTTAGTGCTCCTGTTATGTGGTATCCAGATGAGTTATCCAGAAGCTAAAAAAATTTTGTTTGATCTATTTCTCACTCTAGATCTCACTCATAGAAATTTCATTCCTTTACAGAATGTTTGAGCCCAAAAGTGAAATGTAGGTCTTATATTAACATCACCACGCTTTGGCTTTTATTACAGTGTGGAAACCTCGTGCGGGCTTCGACCACAGTGATGCATAAAGTGTTTCACAGCAGGTTTGCCCTTATGATGCTGCTCTAGTTTTCATGTGCCATTTCATTGTTGTAATACTGAAGCTTAGCTGTTCAGCTTCAAAGAGGCTATTTATTCTAGTAGACAGTCAAGAGTAATTTGTTTGAGGGAAAAAGTTACATGACAGCAAGTCAGAATTATTTCTCGTAAATCTGTCATTGTAAAACATTCTTTGCCTTTTTCAATTTGTCTGTTTCTTTTTAGTGAAGGTTCACTTTAAAAGAGTTATTCTTGCACTATATCTGATTGAATGATGTTAAAAACAGTCCTGAAATGTTAAGGGGGGATAGTTCACCCAACTTTTTCATGCTCGTGTGGTTTCGAACGTTTTCAGATGAAGGAAAGTCATACTGGTTTGGAACAACATGAGGGCGAGTAAATGACAAGTTTTTAGTTAAATTTGTGGGTGAACTATCACTTTAATGGTGTTGTTGCGCATTCACATTGTCTCCATTTCTTCCTATCGTTCCCATCAACAATCATAAATAAAGTTGGCAAAAAAATAAAATTAATAATAATAATTAAAAAATATAAATAAAAATTGCAAAAATAAAAATGAGTTAAAATGGTAAATAATAAGTATAAAACTTGGAAATGTATAGAAAAATACAAAATACACCCACCATAATTTCCCATTAACTACCAATATAAATAAAACTGGCAAGTTTCTTTTATTGTAATTTAATAATAATTTAAATAAATAAAAAATGGTAGATACAAATTATAAAATTAAATTGAAAATAATAATTGTAATACTTAGAAGAGTATATCACCATCATTCCCATAAACGTTCACTATTAAGTGTCAAAAGTATTTTTAAAAGAGTAATTTAATAATAAATAAAATAAAATACAATTATAAATAATACAAATAATACAATTAAATTTGAATTAGAAGTGTATAGAAAAATACAAAATATACCCATCATAACTCACCTATCAACCTTCACTACAAATAAGTGGCAAAAGTTTTTAAATAGTAATTAAAAAATAATTTAAATAAACGTTAATTAAGTAAATGATACATAATAAAATTAACAATAATTTTAACAATTAGAAGTGTGTCGAAAAATACTAAGTATTTCTATACTTCCATAGGAAAGTACACTCTAATAGTGTAACTTCCTTTATCTTCTCTCATTAACTCTCTTTCCTGAAGTTTGCGTCTCTTAACCCGACTCACCTGGTGAAGCGGACCTCGCAGATGGTGCACATGTAGGGCTTCTCCCCCGTGTGTGTTCGCATGTGTCTCGGCAGCTTTCCCGCTCCTTGAATCACCTTGTTACAGATCGGGCACTGCTGTGACGCCTTGGGCTTCATCTTCCTCTCCTCCTCCAGCTGCCACGGAGGAAACAGTGTCCCGAGATGAGAGGCGGACAGAAAATTCAGGTAGGACCGCAAGTCCGCTCCCTCTTTGATCGGGCCGAGAGCGGGGTCAGAGGTTATGCTCAAACCTGGACTCATAAAGTCTTTGAGGAAGTCTCTGTGAAGGATAGGGTTCGTGGGTTCATCCTTTAACTCTTCTTTGATGACTTCTTTCTTGACTGCGAGGTCCAGAGGGCTGTTTTCCAACGAAGCAGCGGGGAAAGGGTGTCGCGGCTCCAGAATCTGAGGATAGCCTGGGAATTCTGCAGCCCACATTGGAGGATAAAAGCCTGGGAGAAGAGGCGAGAATCCAGCTCCTCTTTCCAGGCCTGGCACTTTCGGATACAGCCCCTCTTGAAGTAAGGACTCTATGGAGAAGTCCTTCAGCGCCCGGCCCTCCAATCCCTCCGGCCCTCTGGGTTTCCCAGCACTTGGAGTGTCCAGTTGGCGTCTTTGGGATTCTTGTCCATCCCGGTCCGGGTTCGGCAGCTCTTGTTGCGAGCTGCAGGGTGGGCTGTCCGTTCTCCTGTCCTCACAAACTTTCCGTCCCTCTTGGTTTTCCGCCACATCGCCTTGTGCGGACTTCTCACTATTGTCGTCCTCAAATTCTCCATCTTTCGAGTCAACCTCCTCCTCCTCTTCGTCCTCGTCTTCCTCATCATCCCCCTCAAACTCCTCTCCTTCTGCAGGCCCTTCTCCCCCTCCACCCGTGTCCATGATTTCCAAACACACGTTTATGATGCAGGGAATTTCCAGGAGCCTCGCGGCACTCAGGATCTCCTTGACGTTGGATGCGGTCACCGTCAGCGTCGACGTGTACGCGAACTCCAGGATGGCCGTCAGCGACTCCGGCGCCACGAAGTCCAGCTCGTAGATGGCGTGCGGGTTGGCGTCCCGACTGGAGCCGGTGGCCACCGTGAAGAGTTTTTTGAAGTACTGGCTGCAGGCGGCCAGGACTGACCGATGGGTCCGGTACTCCTGATCCCTGACGACTAGGATGACGTCGCACAGAAGCCCGTCCCGCCGCTGCTCGTTGAGACTGCACAGGATATCATTGCTGTGGTTCGGGAAGGGGATTCCGATCAGGTCCTCGTCTGTGTGCGCCATCTTCTCCGGGGAATCTGTGGACGGGTAAAAAGTGAAATTGGTCAGAGCTGCAGTTTGTTATCCTGTCATGCATTAAAACAGGGCTGGGCGCTAAATCGATATTCATATTTATCATAAAAAACAAATCAGGCTTATCAATAATGAACTTTTGAGTAAATTGCGATACAATTAGATGCTAGAATGTCTGCAAGTAGCTCTTCAATACAAACCGCCCTAATAATACAGTAGTCGACATTTGAAGTGGATCAAAACCTTTCATCAAAGTTATAGATGAATTTTGAACAATACCCGTTCTTGTTTTATGACAACTTTGATGAACTTTTTTGATCCACTTCAAATGTTGACTGCACTGTAGTTCAGTTTAACTTGAGGAACTTGACACTGAATGTACACTAAAAACTGGTGTAGGATTTTCATTTGGATATATAAATAATTACAAAGAAACGCCAAGTGACACTTTGAATTTAACGTGAAATTTTAAAGTAGAAAGACGGAAGTAGTATTTTCTTGTAAAACGCACTCCAATAAACTATTTCAATAATCCAATAAAGTTTTATTTTGCAACTTTGAATTAGTATTATTATTATGATTTAGGGATAACCAAGATATTTGTTCATCCATGTTTTAATTTATACAGTATACAAGATCTGTTGTGTTGCACCTTATTTGAATAATACAAATGCAGTATTTTGTTGTAAATTAATTGTTATATTTTCAATTGTTTACATTTTAAAAGATTGATTAAATTAATTTCATCAGACAACATTTTTGATGATACCTTTTTATTAAATCATAAAACAGAATCCAGAAAAAAATTAAATAGAAAACAGATTTCATACTAAATTAAAAGGTAATTTACTCTAAGTTTACTTGTAACCAACATTCATTTTCAAACATGTAGAATGCATTTCCTTCCATGTTAATTAGTATAAAATGATTAATATTGATATCAAATGATATGGGAAAAAAAAATATTGTGATGATATATTTGGCCATATCGCCCAGACCTACATTCAGATATTATTGATATACAATGAGATTTGAGTAAAAACGGCTTGTTTTTGCAAAAGTGTGTAACTTGTGTGTGCGTGCACTTTGCGGTTAAAGAGGATGCGTCACATCATCAGATAATTAATTGGCTCCCATATAGCGTGCAAGGATCAAATCTCAGTTTCTCTCTGATTGCGATCAAACAGCAGCTCCACTGGCTTCTGCTTTTCATGACATATATTGAAAGCAGTGGCTATTTTGTTGTGTAGGCATTGAAAGATAGGGAAATAAATCAGATCGTTTGCATTGTGAGAAAAGCTGACACTTATCTTTATCACGTTCGGAAAGAAAAGAAGACAAGACGACACAGGAAGGCAAAAGGGGTCAGGCTCTAGTTTCTGCTTTCCACGGGAAAAAAAAGTGTCAGGGCATGAGTAAACGTAACCCACCACCTCCAGATTTACTTGCGTCGCATGAGAGCTCTGATAACGGTGATACTTAATTGCAATTACTTTTGATTAATTAACAGGCATGCAATGTTGAATCGTTTAAAAAAAAAAATTATTATATTTTAGTCATGTCTAGTTTAGAAGTGCACTTCTACTGTACAGTGTCCAACAATAATAAAGAATTTTCAAAGCTATATTTTTCGGACGGCGGATCTCCGTTCAGATGCTCTTAAACTACAGGCCTACATGAATGGAGCCCGAATTGTACCTGCGGATTCCCTGAAATGTTTACTGTGACTTTTTAAGAGGCATTTTGGCAGCATTGTCCTTCATTCATGGCTATGAATAGAGTTTAATCTCAGTGTGTCTCGTCCCCGTGGTCACGGCAGGCATGTGGATGGATGCTTTCATACGTCCCGCCACCACCGAAAGCTGTCGACTGCCGTTCAATGGTCCAAAAACGGCTTCTGAGCCAAAGTAAATGAGCTACTGGTGTTTTCTGGATTTTTTTTTTTTTCTTCTTCTCTTGTACATTGTCTGTCTTTATTCTCTATAACATTGAGCTCAGCACTTACCAATCAGGATTTTAATGTCCCTTCTTGCTGTTGCTAGGAGACAGATGCTATAATTACCGTTTGAACATATAGTCAAGTAACACGGAATGTATCTTTTAAATTGAGAGCCTTTTGTTTTAAACAATGTGACCCTTCAGGTAAATATATACATATATATATATATATAAATATAGATGCCACAAAAATAATTTCTTTGGCCTGTATGAACCAACATGAAATTGGAAATGCAATAATGAATAATTATTATAGATACTGAAGAATATCACATATGTAATAGGCCTTGAATTATTTATAATTGGTTGTTTTGTTCTTTGCTAATTGTGTATAAATAACATTTTAGTCTTTTGATGATTTTTAAGGGATAGTTTTGTCATTACTCACCCTCATGTTGTTCCAAACCTGAATTAGTTTCTCTTTTCTGTTGAACACAAAAGAAGATATTTTGAAGAATGTTGGTAAGCAGACAGTTGACGTCTATAGTATTTTTTTTTCCTGCTATTGAAGTCAATGGATGCCGTCGACTGTTTGATTACAATACCATCATTCTTTAAAATATCATCTTTCATGTTCAACAGAAGAAAGAAACTCATACAGGTTTGGAACAGCTTGAGGGAGAGTAAATGATGACAGAATGTTCATTTTTGGGGGGAACTATCCCTTTAACCACATGTGTATAAATAACACCAACACTTTAAAAGGTTTAATTGCAGAAAAAAAAAAAAAGAGAAAGACAGCGGAAGAGGGAAGGATGAAATCTCATGTCCCCAGAAGTTCCCTGACAGGTTGGGCAAAAAAAAAAAAAAAAAAACCTCTGCCCCACCCTGGAAAATCCAGCCAAGTTAAATAGGCGTTCAGAGCTAAAAACAACAGTAGAGAGGGAGGGAAAAAAGAAGGAAGAGAGACACAGTGAGGTCTCCCACTCACCCTGGGAGCACATGCGTTTCTCGTCTCCTCTTTTCTCAGTCCGGCCCTCCACACCTCCTCACTCACTCCCATAATTATAGTGTGTGTGTTTGAGGGTCGACTGGCCCCTCCACACACGCTTAGCACTGACTAACTCCTTCAAACCTTGACAATTCACTCCTTCGCGTGTGCCGACGCATGCTGACGTACCAGAGGCTAGTTGTTCTAATACTACATAAATCGTACATCTATTGGAAAACCTTTTGCATCATTTTGCCTAACTTCTCGCTAAATAAAACTTCTTTCAAAAAAGAGCTGAAAACTCTTCTCTTCCGTGAGCACTTAACCTCATAAAAAAAAAAAAAAAAAAATACTTTTCCTGTAAATTCGCGCTTATCGGGCTTATGCTACTCTGAATAATGCCTGAACTTCGTATTTTGAGCACTTCTTGCGTTGTTTTTGCCTCTTCACGATGACTTGCTTAATTTAGTCCCAATTTGTAAGTCGCTTTGGACAAAAGCGTCTGCTAAATGACTAAATGTAAATGTAAATTTTGTCTGCAACTTTTCTGTTGTTTTCAATACTGACCGTATTCTCTTACATGCAACTTTATGCATTTTTACCGTTGCACCTTGAGCATGTTTATTAAGCCGTGGTCCTTGTTGGTTCCCACCGAGTTGACTGACTGACCCACACACACCTCAGCGATAGATGCTATCTGAAATCCTGTCGAAACTGTTGATGTGGCACTGCTAGGAAAGAGCATGCTTTAGATTGATATCTGCGACTGGACCGCAGCTCAGTTTGTCCTCCAGACCATGACAGAACTTCCTTTATGTGCACTTTTTGTTTTAAAATGATTTGATAATTTGTACTCAGTTGGAGTGTAGCCTTTGCGGTTCGCTTGTGATGTTTCTAACGATAAGGATAGACAACGTAATTTTCCACGGAGTAATATTTTATCGTAATGTTCACACGCTGCCGACAACAAATTTCAGCTGTCAGGCGCTCATTAACTCCATTTGTTTGACTGTTAATATTAGAAGTGCAGAATAGCGTACCCTAAGAAAACGTATTAAATGTCGTCCGAGCTTATTTATTCTCTCATTCATTAAATATAAATGTTTTGTTGTATGCACGTGTTTGAATTTGTATTGTTAAAATATTTCAGTGAATTTTCTGTGGATTTTAACTCTTTCTTTGAAGTATTTTTGAAGCCTCTGAACAATTTAAAATAATAGAATTATGATTATAAATAAAATAAATTCATTTTTTCAGATGCTTATTAGCTGCATTTTGTTGCAATGCCAAATCAAATGCCCCGCTTGAGGTTAAAGGATGTTTTTCAGAGATCATCTGAGGATCGCAAAAAGCGTTTGTTCTGGTGCCCGTCTTAATCTACACAGTTTGTGGAAAGAGGTGAAGAACGTCTCATAAAATACCCTCACACAGTTCCTTCAGCCTGATAAAATACCACACACTCATTTCAGCACAGAGAAGCGTTTGTGATTTGAAAAAGATGCGTGCATGTGGACCAGTGTTTCCTGCGCTGCTGTTCAGGAGGAGCATTGCAAAGAAAGCTAGATGTGTTTCTTTGATATTGCGTCGTTGTCCTTGTTGTCAGCTTGCGAAAACGAACATGCAATGAACATGTTTCAGTGCTGCTTGATTCACAAAATCATCCGTTTTAACAAATCGGTTAAAACCTATTTGTGAATCGGTCTTAATTGAGCAGTTTTGAGTTTGAATTTGTCTGAAAGCTTACTTAAAGTCATTAAAAAATGGTCATTTATAAGCTCAGTAAAGCCTGTGTGTAGAAATGATTTAGGCATGATCAATAATAACCTTGTTTGCAGATATTTCCTATTTTCATTTTTACATGTTCATGAATTACTAGTTCTGAGTTCAACATCAATCACAATGTGTCATATCTCAAAACATAAATGACACTGTGAGTAAAAACCCAAACTACCCCCTCAGCTCTTTGATTGTTGAAAATAACACACACCTATGTTTGATGTTTGAACTAAATGCATAAGCACACGCAGGCGAACACCTGCTTTGATGATCGTCTTAACTGGGACAAAGAATGTGGCTTCAGAATTAATGTAGTGATTTTTCGTTAATGTGTTCGTAAGCAACTTTTTTTTTAAACACAGTTTTGGGGGTTAAATGCATGCATTCGGTGCACCACGGATGCCTCGACTAACTTTGTGATGCAAAGATGACCAACTCTTGATATGGTAAAGTTACAACATCTCCTCCAAAAGTTAAAACAGTTCACATTTGTGAGAGATATTTCATCATGGCCTCTTTAGGGAGGCAGGGCTCGAGTCTAAGACAGGAGCGAGCGTGTGTCATGGTGCTCAGACTGCTGGTAAATTGGCTAAATCCAGCCGTGGGTTCGTGGGTCCTGAGGGAGATCATTTAGGGGCCTCACCTGCAGGGGCACCTGTAGGTTTTAGTCTATTAGTGCTTTGCTGAGACTCACGGCCCTGTTTACAGACACATCTGCCTCCCTCCCTCTCGTGCACTCTAGCAACGGCACACCAGTCGCCCAATAGAAGGCTGTGGATTTGAATATGGTTTCTCTCTGCCCTGTAGTGATTTGCATATAATACACAGCAAACTGTTTAATGGTGCTTTGCTTACTGTGAACCTGATATCCGTTTCAGTTTAGAATGTGTCATACATTTGCATGGTTTGTCATGTTTCCACAGTCTGATTAATTACTTTTGTGGTTGTGGAATTTGGTTTTGACATTTGCAATTAATAGTAACAGAGTTTTTGAGTTTTGTTAATGGGTGGCTGAAGTGACGTCAAGAAGATGTCAAGTAAAAAACTATTTTAAACCAGATTTTTCTGATTCTTTGTAATATTTTTATATATATATATATATTATACATGTTATTTATTTCATTAAAAGTACAGTAAAAATCAATAAAAACTATAATTCATTGCACCAGTCCAATTGCTTTAAATGCATCAATTTATTCTTAATGTATTATGAATTATATGTATTAAGATATGTATATATATATATGTATTATATATAATTGTATTAAGAATTGTGTGTATATATATATATATATATATACACACACACACACACACACACACAATTACAACATGAAATTGTGTATGTATATTTATATATGAACACACTAATAGTCAGGAGTTTGGATTAAGATTTTTGTTTATAATTAAGCTTTTGTTAATGTTTTTTAAAGAAGTCTCTTATGATCACCAAGATAATATTACAATTTAAAATTATTTCTATTCTAATATATTTTAAAATGTAATTTATTCTAGTGATGGCAAAGCTTAATTATATATAATAAAAAAAAAAATCTAAAATCAATGTGCATGTCAGTGTTCAACCACCCTAATACAAATTGACGACAGACCACAGACTTAAACCAGTCTAACCTTGTTTAACGAAGTTAAAGAAAACATAATCAAGTGTGGCGTGAAGGTTTGGCCTCGTGTTGTTTTGGCCCTCTCTTGAGTTCTTTTAACGTTCTGCTATGAATTTGACCCAAATGTTTGAGTTGCTTTTCACCCGTAGACGGATTCACCCGCCAACAGATGAGAACAAACGTAAACCACACTTTAAGAGACTTGTTAAGATTACACACAGGGATTGTGTAATGTCTGCTGTAATTCGTCTGTTTGCTAAATATATGAAGCAAGACCGTACAGACACCTGCATCACACCTGCCACAAACAGTAATTTACACTGCTTTTAATCTGCGTTCAGGCCTCTTCAAACACACAAACACACGTCAAACGTCATGACACCCTTTCGAAAACTTCACAAACATATTCAAATGACTGTCTAAACTTTAGTAATTCTAATGAATTTTGGTGGATTTCGATAAAGCAGATAAAGATCTGTTTTTTGGATGATAATGTGAACAGCAAAATTCACAGTCAGACACTTTCGAATCTGATCTGGGCCACTTTTGTGTGGAAACAAATCTGATATGTATCAGATTTTTGCATTGTGACGTCAGTTTTTTTTTTCCAACCCCAAATATAGTTCATAAATTGCACTATATGAAGAATCGCAGAAAGATGCAGAATATGTATGTTTGTATATAAAATCTAATATATATAGGCTATAGATAGATAGATAGATAGATAGATAATTAATGCTATATGGTGAAGCATTAATATACTTTTATATATTTTAGGTATATACATGTAATACATTTTTTACACTTATTTTAAGCAGTTAAAATATTTGGCTTAATATATCTTTAAGCGCAAAGTTCTTCTATTTCATATAAAAATGTAATGTGATACAATACCGGTCAAAAGTTTGGAAACATTAATGTTTTTGAAAGAAGTCTCTTCTGCTCACCAAGGCTGCATTTATTTGATCCAAAATACAGTAAAAACAGTAATATTGTGAAATTTGGGAATTGTGAAAAACAATTTGAATATTAAAATGTAATTGTTCCTGTGATCAAAGCTGAATTTTCAGCATCAGTCTTCAGTGTCACATGACTTTTTGATATTTTAACGTGTAATAATTGTAAAAGTTTTTATTGTATGTTTGATCAGCCTTGGTGAGATTAAGAGACTACTTTCAAAAACATTAAAACCTTAATGACCTTTTGACCAGTACTGTATATTTAAAGATGATATGAAAATTGTTTGTTACAATGAATGTAACAAATGTGGGTCGATCATCTGTTTAGATTGATCATTTGAGAAATGAAAAAGTGCACTTTATCTTACAGTGTTGAACAGCCTGTACTGTAAATAACTTAAAGTCATGTTGTGATAACGGAGCACTTTGCTATGCTGCTGTCACACACATCAGAGTCAGCGGTGTCTGGTGTAATTGTCGATTTGCTGTGTCATTACTTGTTTGTGTTAGTTTGCGTTTACAGCGGGCCAAAACTCCACACGCTCATTTTCTGGAGACGACATCTAAAGAATGGCCCAAATAATTACATGAGTCATCAAATGACTGCCCACAGACATGCTGTTCTCTACCTGAGATGCACACAAACATCCCCGACGGACACGTACAAACAAACATAAACAGCTTGTACGAGCGCACATGTCAACCACAGACTCAAATATTGTGCGCATTGTGACTCAAACACACACCGAGACAGACTTTCACACATGCAGAACTCTTGAAAACACGGTTAGCAGTAACACACTCACCCTGTCCAGATCCTCAGGTGTGTCTAAGTGTATGTGTGATTTTTTTTATTCCAGGACTAAGTGTGGTCTCAGATCCGAGCCGGTCTCATCTCCGTCTCTGAGGGACACAAAGACGTCTGTCCATCCTCTCTGCCCGAGCGTCTCCTCTCCATTCACAAAAAGCACAGACGAGCATCCAAACTACAAGCCCAAAACAACAGCACACGCGGACAGACTGAGAGGTTTGTGTGGACACTGACAGGAAGGAGGAGAGAGAGAGAGAGAGAGAGAGAGAGAGAGAGAGAGAGAGAGAGAGAGAGAGAGAGAGAGAGAGGAGGTGGTGGATCTACTCTAGAGCGGCGATGTAGTTTTTATAGCTGGGTGGGAAGCTCAGGATAATAATACCCATCCTCCTCCACAACACAGTTTAAGCTCAGTATGTAATAAAGCCCATGGTGCACAAACCCTCTGATTTGGGGTCAGACAAAATGAATTTTTAGTTTTATTCGTGAAGGATTTGCAACTCAAACTTGGGCACAAATGAAGGGAGAGAGAGAGAGAGAAAAGTACCAGTTCTATATATGCATGTGCGCTGACTTCAGGACATGAATTAGACGGAGGTAGAAGACCCGAAGTTCACAATAGCACACTACTCTTACTTCTTAAAACGTACTAAATACTGGATATTATACATTGTTTATGGTCTTATGGGCTGATATTTTTCTTAAAAAATGTACTGTCACATGACCTAAATGGATTTGATTCGGCTTGTGGCATCCATTTGAAAATAAAAACCGATTTAGTAAATTTTATTTAAACATTTGGCAATCAACTTATATAATGAGTCAAGAAAGAAAAATTTTATATTGTGATTTATCATTATCATTTGCCAAAATGTAGTATATGACCAGAGCACAATGCATTGTGGGACACAGCATTGGGATACAGCATTGTTCTCTGGTTGTATACTACATGTACACTACACATTTTGGCAAATGTAGTATGTAATCTGTACATGCAGGATAAATGACTTGCTGTGCACCAGAGTTATTGTCTAAAACTAAAAGCAAAAAAATAACTGAAATGAAAACAGAAAATATTAAAAAACTAAATCTATAATTCTATATATCTAACTTTATTAGCACTGCTGTGCACAAGTATGACAGCCATACAATGCAGCAAAAGGAAGATTAGTGTGCTAGTTTTCTGTTTCTGCAGAATATAGTATGTGATTTCGCATTGTTTCCTGTGGCGCACGGGTCAGATTTGCTGCTTATATTTTGCATGTGTGTCAGTTTTATTAAGCGACACTTTATATAATGGCAGAATTGAGACGTTACGACTCTCTAGTTAATTAGAAGTTGGTTGTTTTATACGTGCGGTTTGACCCATATTGCAGCTCAGACTGCATGTTCCTCAACAGGGCTGTTCAATTTCCCTTCGTTGAAACTGAAACCAGAGGTAGACGGATAATCAGTTAGTTAACTGGTAAACTTATACTCACAGTTGTGTGAACAGTGCACTTGTTCATACAGACAGCAGTTTTTACTGTAATGTGGTTTTTTACATATTCATCTGTAGCAGGTACATGTGTATGTATATACAGTATGTGTGTGTATAACCAGTATTGTCTCTATATATAAAAAAATATATAAAAATTATAGAACATGTATATTACTTAAATATATATTAAAACTAAAGAAATGTATATTATAAAATATATATTAAAACTAAAGAAATGTATATTATAAAATATATAAAATATTATTTTATATATTTTATAATATACATTTCTTTAGTTTTAATATATATTTAAGTAATATACATGTTCTTTAATTTTTAATATATGATATATATTTTAATAATATGTTTTCTTTCAAATTTATTTATATATTTATATATATTTATATATTTATGTATATCATTTTTTTATATAAAGTAGTTTAATAATATACTTTTCTTTTATAATTTTTAATATATAATATATATTTTAATAATTTACATTTTCTTTATCATTTTTAACATTTTCTTTATCATTCTTTATACACATTTTCTTTATATATGTCATTTTTTTATATATATTTTTTTAGAAATGTACATTTTATTTTATTTTTTATATATCTATAGTTGACCAGTTAACTAACTGTAGGTTTGCCTTTTTGAATTCTATTAATTTGATTTGGTTTCCATAATTTATCATATATATTATACATAATTAGATTGCATTTCCATAAGTCGTGTAGTTGAATGTGTGCAAAAGTAATACAAGCTAGTTTTTAATAAAAGCTCAATTATAGTAATTATGTCTAAGTGAAACAAAATATTTCTAAATATTTCTATACTCTTAAAAAGAAAACAATCCAGTGTATTTTACACATGTGACACTGCAGCACTTTCTGTGTCACAAACACTTTTCCCACCTTTCAGCTCATTCTGTGATTCTTCTGCAAAAAGCTTTAGATTATTAGATATACCTCTGGATATGTAAATGTTGGCGTATATCGTGCATTAATCCGTCTAATGAATGCTTATTATCTTCTGTTTTTAAAGCTGGACATTGAGAAGATGGACAATCTCGTCCTGAAAATATTCTCAGCTGTCAATGTTTCATTTATATTTGTATTTTAATGTAATGTCAATGAGATCTTATTTTATCACCATTTCATAACAAAATCTCTCTTGTCAAGGATAACAGTAGAAATCTCTTTTGTTCAATCAAGTGAACTTTAAAATGTCCCCGGATCATGTTTGGATTCTGATAATCAAAGATGTTTGACATTTTGTCACAATCATAATGTTTCAATTCCATTCAATCTTAACACTGCAAATGTTGTCTGCATTTCTGAAACCAGATGTACAATATGTGAGACAGACACATATTGAAATGGCGGTACTTTTTCAGAAATCCAGCATGTGTCTGTGTGAAAAGAGAGAGAGAGGGAGTGCGTTTCCTTCAAATCTATTGTTTCAAAAGACATAAAACTATTACAGACTCTCTGGTTTTGTGTTTTTTGGCACTGTGACATTTTCCCCCCCCGAATCTGTCTCTTTAAATCATGACTCGACGCTTTAACACGGACAGGATTTCCTAAATGACATCAAGAATCCACCTAGTTATGTAATTTATGACATATTCATCATGACCTGCTTTTTAACGAGCACAGTTACTTTAAACCAAAGACAGCGTTTAACTGGGTAAACTATGATTTAGATGGATTTCTTTGTGCTGCTGAGAACGTGACGAATGCAAGATGTGAAAATGTAAGAGATGGACAAATTAATTATGGAGACGTGTGTCACGCACACACACACATTATCTGAAGATATTTTCAGTTAGTTGTCATAGAAACCTCAGACAGGTGATCCTATACGTCCCTTAAAACAGATTCCTGTATTAGACAGTGTTTTATACTCTAAGAAACGGACATTAATTTTGCGTTACGACTTTAAAGATGTTCATAACACAACACAAGTACCTGATGCGTTCACGGTGTTGTCAAAAGTTGCTTTTCAGGGTTAAAAAAAAAGGTGGTTTTCAATCAAAATACTTCATATACTTCGTATACATATACATATAAATCTTCTTCAATGGTTCAGCAAAGAACTCTAAAGTCAGATGAGTGTTTCGGTACCAGAGCATTGGTGGTTTTCTTTTTTTTTTTTTTTTTTTTACCCTGAAAAACATTTTGTGACATCACTGAGAATGTGTCGGGGATTTGTGTTGTGTTATGAATTCACATGCTTGACACATTTTGAAAATCGTAACACAATGACGCATTAAATCGAACTTGAATTGGTAACACTTTGTTTAGAATATTAAAATGTTCTCCGCAATAAGAAAATAGAGGTTATTTTAAGAAATTATGAATGGTTCTTCTATGACATTGTGTGTTTTTGTCTCTTTTTTAAAAAATGTTTTCATGTTAAACTAAATGAAAATAATTTTTTTTAATTTTTTTTCAGGTAACTTTTATTTGATTTTCGTAGAAACGAAAATGTTTTTTTCAGGTTTTAGTTTGACCTATAATAACCCTGTTTAGCATCAGATTTCTCCAATGTCTTTTGCATCAGTCAGAATGCAGTGAGAACTGATGTGTTTTGTTTTTTCACAGCAGTCAGACGACGACGAGACTCATTCAGAACCACGACTGACATCCATCTCACACACAAACCCTTGTGTGTTCGCTGACCCTGTGATGCTTCATTTCAGGGAAGGTCAGATGTTCCTTTCTTTCTTAATAGTTTGCTAGTCAAAAATCTCTATTACTGTTGCTCGTGTGTTTAATACATAAATTCATCAGCTTGATATCCTAAGCCTTTGCGATTTGGGACGCCGTGCACAGATGTATTGTGGGAGTGGGGGCTTTGGCGCTCAAGGGTGTGGCCTTGTGGGAAAAATTTGTCATCTCTGCCCACTTACAGACAAACCCACCAACTAGGGTGGGAAACAGCCGTCCAAGGACGACACACACACCCACACACATACGCATACACACACACACACACACACACACACACACACACAGAGAGCCCAAAATATGCGACAAGGTCATCTGTGAACCCCTCCACACATCAACTCCTGTTTTTACTGGATGTGTTGTGTCTTTTGGTCGGCTTCATCTGCGTTATCTGGTATCTTCTACACACACACACACACACACACACACACACACACACACACACACACACACACACACACACACACACACAGACAACAGAGAAACAGTGATCATTTTTGGAAATGCTGCTGATAAGAAAGTTTTTATCTGTGTTTTTGTCTTGGTCAGGCTTGTCAGTCTGTGTGTGTGTGAGTGTGAACTACATATATGATAATGATTCAAGCATTAATTGCTTTAGTGGAGCATGATGGGAAATATAGTTTTGTTGTGCAAGCCTATCGAAATGCATACAAGCTAAATTGTACATTAAACATTTACATTTAGCAGACGCTGTTTGCTATTGTATTGACGGTGTCAGTTTGATTAGTTCATGCATTCGTAGGCATTGCTAACACGACGCTCTACTGTTTAAGCTGCAGGAATTACAAATGATTATGACTGAAACCAATTAACTTTAGCAATTATTTTGTAGTTGACACACCTTCAACCCAGAAAGTTGCGGCTTATAGGAAAACCAGAGTATCCTGTTGGTGATTACGGTATTGTGCTGGTGTTCATATGTGAATACGGTCATTGCGACATACTTGACGTCAGATACTCCAGCGCTCAAGCTCAAATGTAGTGTAATGTACATCCCCTAATATGTCGTTAATCAAACTAATCATGCATGTACAACACAGATCTCACACGTGTTTGCGACAGATGGAGTGTGTGAGGGTGTGTGTTTTTGTGTTTTTGAGATGCTCCTTCTGAAAGGACATTTTTGTGGAGGATTGTGAGGGGGAGGCTGGCCCGTGTGTGTGTGTGTGAGAGTGATTATGACTAGCCCCTGTCTGCCCTCAGGCCCTCTGGCTCTACCTAATTAAAAGCAACCAGGCTGCAGGGCACAGGAGACAGATGTCTGTCAAAGCGCGCTCACACACACACATAGACACACACACAAGATGCAAGCTTTCATAGTGATCAGTCACAAACTAACTGTATGCACATATGTCGCTTCATGCTAAAAAATGCAAGCGCATATCACACGCATGCTCTCATGCACACAGTTCATTGAAATCTACATGTATAATGGCACTGGATATTCAGCATGCCTAAAAAATCATTAAAAAACACGTTATATGTAGTGATGGACCGATATATAAACATATAAATGTTTTTTTATTAACAATTAACAGAACAATTAACCAGACAAATAATATTGCTTAATTTGACATATTAATTGATTTGGTAATAGGTAATAAAATCACATACATTATCATTTACTATTTGTTTTATATTTATACTATATATATATTAGGGGTTGAACAGACTAGTTGACTTTAATACTCTGCCATGACGCTTTAAGCTTGACATCGACTAGTTGTTGATCATAGCCTATAGAGGGCGCAACAGGTTAAAGTCAACTTTTACACTCCGTTTCCTTTAAAATGACTAATAAATGCATACTCAGAGAGCGCTCCGCAAGATGTGTTTCATTAAACCATCTGGATGCTTAAAATTGATCTTGTGAATTCACGTTTTACTCAGCTTATTGTACACGCAAGTTAATCGGCGTTCTAAACTAATGCACTGCTGCATTGTAACGCACACGCATACAGACAGTAGCTCGCAGATCACATGAAGATCGCACACACAGAATCATTCAGTACTGCAGAAACAGTGTAAACTCTGTTCTGTGATTTATCAATAAAATAGCTTAGAATCTGAAAAGTTCTAGCATATATTTCTTAGTAACTAAAACCCACAGCTTCACTATTAGTAGAGAGACGCTGCCAGGTAGAATTAATTCTCACGCAATCGCTCTCTCACTAATGCAATCATATAAATGTAATGTAACTTGATCTGTATCTGATTTAGAACGAGCAGAAATCTGTGAGAAATATAACGACCCAAAGACAAAAGAACTGATAAGAATAAGCCGTTATGTAGGAGCGCTGTGTCAATATGCCAGAGCTGAGCACAAGGCAACCCGTGTTCGAGTCTCAGCTCGAGGTTCAGGCTTATGTGCTCATCAATGACATCATCAGCGACTAGTCGACATCGACTTTCATCACATAAATGTCGACTTTAAAAAAATCTGGTTCAAAAAGTGGTTCAACCCCTGCACAACAAGACAATTATCAGGACAAACAATATTAATGGTTTTGGTAATAGATCTCCCCCTTAAAGTTTGTTCCAAAATCAATATATCATTTTGTAACTTTTTTTTATTATTTTATAAATATATTTGTGTGTGTATGTATATGTGTGTGTGTGTATGTGTGTGTGTGTACATATATATATATATATATATATATATATATATATAACTTTTTTTAAATTAATAAATGTTTATGAATAATATTTACATTTTTAAAATTAAAATCTTTTACATATTTTAATTTGTATATTGTTAATAATAAACACATTAATTTAATATTTTATATATTTTATCATTTATAAATGTATGAATAAAGTTTGTACAGTGACAGTTTGAAATTAGATTTTCTTTAATTTGTGTTAACCGTATCGGGAGATGACCCAAGCTGGAATTAATTTGGATCGCCCGGCATCGCCCGGCACGACCTGCCAGGCCAAGACTTCATCTTTGACAATATATGGTAAACATTTCCTTCTATTTTGGAATAAATGTTGTGTAAAATGTGTTGTTTTTCATTGTGTATTTGCAGGATATCGGCCGCACTGCTCTGTAATACATATCAGCGATTGGAAACCTGTTTAAATCAAACAATATCCACAATACTATAACAAGCAGCTTCCAAACACTGAGATAATTCCTCAATCTTCCTGCGGTCACACAATACAACCCGACTGTCAGTCCATCAGGCCCGAGAGCGGCCCGCTGTGATGCCTAACTCTTCTGCTGAGGTATCTGCTCCAGTGTGTGTGTGTGTGTGTGTGTGCTTAGGGTGGGTGGATCAATGTGTCCTTATTTTAAACTGAGTGAGTGAGTGAGTGATAGCCCACACACTCATTTCAATCGCTGTCTTTCTCTCCATACACCCCTCCTCTGTGCCTCTCCTCTTTTCTCACACCAGTGGGTGGACCCAGTTTCAAAACCAAAATCTTACAGCAACATTACAAAACGGCCCCCTTTCCCTCTCTCTCTCTCTGTGTGTGTGTGTGTGGTTAACTGAGCTTGGTCTCTCTACGTAACGGTGTGTTGTGGTGCGTTGCCCTCAATAATACTTTGTGTCTGTGTGTGTGTGTGTGTGTGATCATTTCAAGCGTGTGTGTGTGTGTGTGTGTGTGTGTGTTTGGGCTTCTGTAATTTACCCAGAGCAACAGAGAGAGAGAGAGGAGACAGTCTGGGAGTTGCCACTGGTTACAGTGACTCTTCTCACACAGGAAACACCTACAGGAGTTTAGATGTTCCTCAATCAGCTGCTCTCACATCACACTCACTTTTCATAGAAGACCAGAGGAAATCAGTCAAACACACACGGCCTAATGCTGAAATCTAACAGATCGGGCTTAAACGAGAAGAAAGACGTGTCAGCTGAAAGAAACTAAACTATGCTACAGTACAGGAAGTAGTATAGCTGGAGAACAGAATACACTTGAAAATACAGTATCGTTAAGTTTAGTTGTAGTCTAGTCTGGCTATAGAACAGAATAGTTGTAGTATGTAAAGTCTATTAAAGTTTAGTATGATAAAGTATAGAATAATGAAGTATAGTCTAGTTATACAAAAGCTACGTTTAGTATGGTATAGCATAGTAAAGTCTGGTTACAGGGTACTGAACAGTATAGTGTAGTCAAGTCTAATCAGGTTTGCTTAAGTATAGTCTAGTGGTAGAACGGTAAAGTTTAGTTATAGTAATAAAAAGTTTGGTTATAGAATAGTCTAGCTATTAATTAGTCTAGATATAGAACATTATAGTCTAATCTGGTTTGGTTAGATCAAAGAATAGCTCTAGTTTAATCTAATGATAGAATAGTAAAGTTTTAGCAAGTCTAATAAAATTTGGTTATAGTACAGTCTAGTTTATGATTAGTCTAGATGTTAAAACAGATTATTATAGTATAGTCTGATCAGGTTTGGTTATAGTATAGTCTAGAAATTGAACAGATTATAGTAATGTCTAATCAGGTTTGGTACAGTTACAATAAAATATAATTATAATATGATATAGTGATAGAACAGTAAAATATTGTTATTTTAAGTCTACTATAAGTCTGATTATGTTATTGTAAAGTCTTGTTAAACAGTAATTATTGTAGAATGTCTTACCTAGATCAGATTATGATCCTAAAGGGCTGATCATGTTTGGATTAATCCGTTTGGTTTCTAGATGTAGAGAGTCATTGTAGACGCATTAAAACCTTTTCTTCTTTCTGGAGACTTTGACCTATATTATGGTTAATTTCCTGTTTGTTATGGGTGATTAGTCATGTGTCCTTGTGATGTGTAGGAGCTTCTAAAGAAAAACACTTGTTGAATTCTTAAAGATATATCATATAATCCCAGCCATCGCAGCGCTCAGAGTGTATAAATAGTGGCTCAACTCACTCACCGTGACCATAGTGATAGTGAAATTACATGACCATGTGACATGGTCAGTTGCTATTAAAATGAGCATGCTATGACATCAGCATCAGGTACTTAAATGGATGGCTGTAAATACCCAGTTAACCGTTTAACTTTTGAATGAATCAGTTTAACAGCTGGTTATTCAGAGCATAAAAGATTCAGTCGTGACCTCAGAAAACACGTTCATTAGAACGGTTTTATGCAGCAGGAAAAAAAAAAATTGGTCAGAGAGAGTTTAACTGTCTCTCACTCTGTGTAAAGGTGAGGTCAGGGCAGTCCTCACGCTTTGACAGATAAGCGTTACCTAAATCACCACAAATGCTTTTTTTGAAGATGAAGAGAGAGGAAAGAGAATGACATATAGACAGGCACTATTTCACTCTCTGTTTGAGTGTGCTGTTGGGCGGCTGTGTCATCAGAAACAGACATGTTGTGTGTGCGGATGTGAATCCCCTAACTTTCTCTTTTGGTCTTAAACTGGACAAACTGACTCTTTATTAGATTGATTCACTGCTTACAAACACACACACATTCATAGAAGAGTCTCCGTTAAGTAACATCAAACCACAGATTTCCTCTCACAACTGTTAAACGAAATGAAAAGAAATCATCAGCTGGTTATTATCACAAAATAAACCCTGACAGGATGATGCGAGGGGTTTGTTTCAACCGGAGGGGGTTCATTTTGTGATAATGAAACTAGCACTGAAAGATTTGGTGAATAGATCTGACTAAATAATTTCACTCTTTTTTTTTTTTCTTTTTTTTTTTGCAAAAATGAAACTAGCACATATATGTGGGACATCGGTTGCCTGGGACAACGATAAATTATTTAATTTAGCGTCATGATGCACACACATCTTTTTACTCTTTTTACACTGATTTTTACTCTCTTTAACACTTCTTTATCGAATCAAAATGTTATTTTCAGTAGCTGAATTATCGTATAAAGTACTCTTTTTATTATTTTATTATTAAATAAAAATAATTTGGACCCAAAAAGAAGTAATGCGTTTGCACCAGCCATGAGCAACACTATATGTAAATCAATATTTATATCTGCTGACATCACAATCCCTCATCAATATCTGTTTTGTTCAGTGACTAAACATCAAGTCTCTATTCCAGACAGTCAGTCAAACCATATTCGTCTTCAATATTATAAATTATATAAACAAGTTATTGTTTGGACATACTGACTGATTACCATAAAGCGGATGTCAGTACGTTTTTTGTTTTTTTTTAAGAAATTAATACTTTTATTCAGCAAGGATGATTTAAACTGATCAAAAGTGACAGTAAAATAATCTATTTCAAATAAATGCTATTCTATTCATCAAAGAATCCCCCCCCCCCCCAAAAAAAGGATCACAGTTTTGACCAACATATGAAGCGGCACAACTCATTTTCAACATTGATAATAATCATAAATGTTTCTTGAGCAGCAAATCATCATATTAGAATGATTTCTGAAGGATCATGTGACACTGAAGACTAGAGTAATGGTGCTGAAAATTCTGCTTTGATCACAGGAATAAATCACATTTTAATGTATATATTCAAATTTGCAATAATATTTCATAATATTACTGTTTTACTGTGCTTTTGATCAAATCAAATCAAATAAAGGCAGCCTTGATGAGCAGAAGAGACTTCTTTTAAAAACTTTAACACATTGATTGATTACATTGAATGTATACATTCTCAACACTCGGTGTGTATTTTGAATATTATAGCTATTTTAAAGGGGTGGTTGATTATGATTTCACTTTTCTAACTTGAATTAGTGTGAAATGTTGCTGTTACACATCTGCAAAGTTACAGCGCTCAAAGTTCAAAGCAAAGGGAGATATTTGCTTTTTAAGAAATCACTTTTTAAGGACTACAACAAACGGCTGGTAGAGACTACATGACATTCCTCCCGGGTTAGTGACATCACCAACCCTAAAATTTACATAAACCCCGCCCCCGGAACATGATTTATAGATGATCAAGACAGAATATGCTAATCAATGATTAGAAGATAACTACACACCAGCTACATAAATTCATCAACTAACCATTCAGAAGCGTCCTGTTGCTTCTACATGGTTATACCACCCGTTTAATGTATTTAACATATATATTTATATATTTAATTGATAGATATATATATATGAAATTAGTAGCTTCTTTTTGATAGTTGTCACCACTGATGTTCTAAAACCCCAGTGTTGTTCTGAGCTGTGTATGTCTGTATCTCTCTATGTGTGTGCGTATGTGGGATCTGTTCTGTATCTGTTCCCAGCAGTGATCTAGAACCACACTGAGATCCCAATCTTTGTTCTTGTTACCTCGTTCCCACACCCTCCCGCGTGGAGCGCACCACACTCTCTAATGTTTGAGAACACGCCAGTGTAAAAGTATCTGCCGTGTAACAAAAGACTGTTTCGGATCAGGTTCAACTTTGATAAACCTTGTCCTAGTGACTCGACAGACAAAGGTGTGGTGCGTATCCCGGCATAACCCCACTCCCTCACGCTGCTCTCCGCTGCTTCTCTCTCGCTCGCTGAGGTTTGGACTCCCACCGCAGGAGTTTTTATGTAATCACGGCCTGTTAATGTCAGGTTGATCAGGGCTGCTCGAACATGCCGTGATGGATCTGAAAGCGGCTGCTTGGCATTGAAAGGAAATCTGGTACCCGTCACAGCCACAATTAAAATGAATGAATAATTGAGACCGGCGGTCATCTGCCCATTCACCTGATATACGGTGTCCCTGACCACACCGAACAAAGCTCCCCCTCTCTCTCTCTCTCTCTCTCTCGCTCTCTCTCTGTGTGTGTGTGTGTGTGGATACTGTATTCACACAGTTTACCCGAGTGCACTGAATCTACATGTTTGAATACTTCAGCATTTAATCCTCCAGATTCTTGATTGAGTCTCGGCTTATGTTCACAAAGAGAGCAGATGAATGATGTTTCCTGTATTCCGTCTCAGACACGGCCAGCGCTGCTCACGGTTTCATCGTATGTGAAGTTTCCGCAGAATAAAAGTCACAGCAGATAGTGGAAACATGCTGATCAGTGTTTTCAAAGCAATCTTGTCCCAAAAAATTTTATAAAAAAATGTATACATAAAATTAAAAGATTTTTTTCTTTAGAATGTTCACTTAAAATCGTTAATTTTTGGAATATTTCATCTTTTTTATTCGTTTAAAGAATCTTTTTATTTTTCGAAATAGTGGAAGACATTAACAATTGAAATGTTGAAAATCATTCAGAAATCTTAAATAATAATTGACTTTGTTGAATGTACCATAGTCATTTTTCAATTAATGTTTATACTGTTCCCAATAAATATACAATAATAAAACCCTTACAAAACAGAACTATGATTTATTTTATTTTTTTACTTAAGTGCTTTTGTTATGTACGTTACATTATTGACTTGAAGAATGAGACCCTTACAAAAAAGCTTGCGTTTTTGAGATTGCAATAAGCTATTCTCAAGTGACGTATAATGAAAGTCTAAAATATTTATTTATTTATTTATTTATTTATTTTTTTTGCTCAAGTGCAGATAATTTCTGACTTATTATGTAAACTTTCCCCATATTTTAATTTGGTTCTCATGCATTTTTTGTTTAGTCGCTGTCGTGGCGTAATGGATAATGTTGGTCACAGCCTGATTAGTCTTAAACTGGAGATCTCTTGCAGGGCAACACTGAGTGATGCTGAGATAGCATCAGACCCCTGTCCCTGCCCTGTCATCTCATTTTACTGTATTAGACTTTCTAATTAAACAGACGGTGAGAACGAGGGGGTGGGGGGGTCCCGCAGAATCTAATACACTTTACATGACATATGCACAAGACGAGCTGAAAAAATGCCATCACAAACCCTTTACATTTCACCACAGACAGTGATGGAGCAGTTAGACAGGCACTGAGAGAAACTAACTTCGAGCGAAAGACAGAGAGACAGAAAGTAGTGGTTGCTGACCTTTAGGTGTTGCTGGTGGAGTTGCTTCTTGGAGAGAAGTCTCTGCGTGTCAGGAAACAGACTGCTATCCTCCGATTCAAACATGTGAAAGTGAACACAGACGAGAGAGAGAGAGAGAGAGCGACAGGGGGAGAGAGATAAGCAGAGGAGTTGCGTTTTGCACAGAAGGTGTGTCGTGTATCAGGGAGAGGGAAAGAGAGACAGAGAGAGAGAGAGAGAGAGAGACACTAAACAAAAGTTCACACCCACCCAGCCCTCCCTCCAAACCAAAAGTATGTTGGCAGCCGGCCGCACGTGTCCACCTGACATGCACCTCACACACACGCACACACACACACACACACACACACACACACCAAGCACAAACCCTCCCCGCGTACCTGCAGACACTGTCAGTGTGTTATGCACTAATACCAACATACTCAGCAACATGTTTACATTCTGATAATCTCATTAACACACACACACACACACACACACACACACACAGTGTTATGCATCTATTCACAATGTATTTTATTGGATTTTCCTATAAGTCAGAGGAGCATATTTGAAGTTTTACTATTGAGAAATATGTTTTTTGAGTGTATTGTTCAATTAGGCAAAGTAAATTTGTTAAAGCACCTGCATAAATATACAGTGGCAGTTCTGTTGGTCAAATGATGGTAGCAGATGCTACTTTGATATAGAATATACTGTAGTAAAAGCTCTTTCTACCTGATCTGACCCTTAGAAATGACTTTTATTGGTGAAATCTAATTTATTTAGTCATATATAATAATTTTCTAAGTAAAATATAACCAGTACATTTAGATGTTAATTAATTGTTTGTTACCTGACCACATTTTACACTGTACATTCTGAATAAATGCTGAACATGCTGTATTCGCCACATTTTAGGTATCGCAGATTAATTATACATTGTTTTTTGTACTTAAGTCAGAGAATGTTTTTTTTAATATATAGGCTAAATATTAAAATTCACCTTAAATATATGTATATTATTAATTTTATTCATAAACATTTCTGAATGTGTCTCCTTGCCTTGTGAAAGATCAGAATGAACATTTACAGGTAAAGTGAATTGTTAATTACTAATATATTAATTACTAATATTAATCAATATAAATACAAAAAACACTGGAATTAATTAATTTATTATTTACTGAATGAAAAAAAGATGTACATATATTGAATAATATTTATTTCCTTAATACTTATCCAATACGTATGCTGTTTTATTAATATACCATGGTACTATGTGATTATCATATTCATATACACTGTGTTATTTTTATGCTACTCCTAGGTAAAGAATAATACCATAGTGCTTATTTTGTAAGTGTATCCTCGTATAGCTAAACATGCCTCATATTTATTGTATACATTGACCGCAGCCCCCGTAGAAGATGTGTATGTGGGTGTGATGTGTAAATACGTGTTGATTCTTTTCATGGCTGCGTTCCCAGCATTCAGTGCCGTATTAAAGTCAGGGAGGGGCTGGATATATGTGGGCCGCTCCATTAATACCCACCTAAAGAAGGGAGCGGGCATGTTTCTGTGAGGCTCATGAGTAAGGTGTTTGTGAATGCAGGTGTGCACCGCGCAGATAATTACACAATGCATCAAGTGAACAGCGCTAAAAACACATTACTGTGTCACTCACACTGCGCAAACGTCATCATTTAAAGATCAAGATTAATACATGTTTACCCAGCTCAAATCACTCTCAAGCACTTTGATCCCTGGAGGTGGATTTTAATTCAGTGGCGTATCATTAATCAAGTGATGTCACAGAAGAAAAGGTTCCAAACGGAACCTTAAAGGGTTCCGCCAGCGGCTTCATGTATAGAACCCTTTCTTCATTGGATCATTTTATGGATTTAATTTGAATTCTGATTCAATTTTATGAATTAAATTTTATGAAGGCATTATGCAATCATTTAAGACATAGAACCTTTTTGCCAAACCTTTTTTCTTTCTCTCTTAAAGGACTCATCATGAGGAACTCTAATCTCTCTTGATCTTCTAGATAAAAGAGTTTGATGTCTGACACTGAAAACATACTGTAACTTTCAGAACTCAAACTTCTTCCTCAGGTTAAAAAGAGATTCATTGAAACAAAGATACTCAAATGACTCGTTCTGAACTTCCGCAACTCGTCAGACAGATGAATATGTTAACACAAGACTGCCCACATTCACATATCAACAACGCCTATTGAATTATCAGAAACAGAAACGTCACTTTTGTTTGTTTCGTTGGCCGATGAAGCGGTGGTCTTAAACTCTGAATACTGACACACATCGGTGTGGATGCAGCATCACACAGAAACATGATGCCAGAAACGATCAATTCGTGAGCGTTTTTCTTGACTACCAATATGACGAGAGTCTTCATCTCATTTTAAACATTTGCCATAAGTATTATTAATGTCATTAGCTGTGAGATGTAGAGTAGATGCAAGCTATACTTTTGTGCATCTTTTAAATCTCTCTTTGATTATTGTGTTTCAGAAACATGAATGACACGGCCTAGTTTTTTCTGCTCACGGCCTTTCTCTTTCTGTTTTATGATCACTCAAATGAGATCACTCAGATTGTTTCAAATGAGACAGACTTATAAATGAGGACTTACTGTTTCAGCTGAAACTGCAAAAAAAAATCAACCACTTCCTTTCCTGTGTGTGTGTGTGTGTGTGTGTGTGTGTGTGTGTGTGTGTGTGTGTGTGTGTGTGTGTGTGTGTGTGGTTCCCTCAGCAGTACATGGGTAGCAAACGTCTCCCTCCTAGTGACACGTACAGGGGAGTTTCTTCAACTCTGGGCCTTTTTGATCCTGTAGTTTATTTGAGTCATTTTTATTGTTTTTATGAACAAACTAATCAAAATTTGTTGGGTTGATCGCACTCTAAAATTACATTTTTGCTATTTTTGGAATAGAAAGATTAAAAATGGCCTTCCTATCGATAATTTCACAGCTAGTATTTTAAGTATCACAAATGCCCATTATTTCAGAAATATTTGCATGCTTTTTGCACAATATGACATGCTTATAGATGACTGGAAATCCATCTCAATCATGCCTTTCGCTGACATTGTCGTCTACCTGATGATCAACACTAAACTCTTAAAAGCAAAGTTGTTGGTGGAAAATGATTTGAATTAAATATGCAGATGTGATTTTTCTGAGAACAAGGGTAAAACAATACAATAAAATTTGTAAGGGTGCTCTGATTGATTGGGCTCTGATCGTTATCGGCTGATAATAGCTTTTTTAAAGTTTGATTGGGGGTCTCAGATCAGGCAGATCAGATGACTCAAAACTTGCAAGACATTTTTTCTATGCGCAGCTAAAATAGCTTCACTACATTCACCGGTCTGGCAGTGCTACCAGGTGTCTGAAAACTAAAGGACAATACATTTGCGGAGACATCTTGTTATAGACAACATTCTTCAAAATAGCATCTTTTGTGTTCATACAGGTTCATACAGGTTTGAAATGACTTGAGGCTGTGTAAATGTATTTGTAAATTAATTTATTCATTTTTGGTGCCCCTGGAAGTGGGTGGAGTTATGAGGTTTGACTGACACTTTGAGGACAAGGTTTAGTCATTGGTTAGATATTTGCACAACTCACAGACAGTGCCAATCTTACACTTCTGGGGACCCTAAGCAAAACTTTTGTGAAGGGTCCCCTTTCAGTGCGTTCTTAAAGGGATAGTTCGGCCAAAAATGATATTAAACCCATGATTTACTCACCCTCAAGCCGTTCGAGATGCATATGTCAATCATTTTTCAGACGAACAGTTATTTTAGAAAATGTCTTAGATCTTTCAGTGGTTATAATGTCAAGTTATGGGGTCCACCTCCTTCAAGTCCCAAAAATGTGCATGCATCCTTCACAAAAGTAATCCATCCGGCTCCAGGGGGATAAACGAAGGTTACGAAGGGAACGACGCGCGTTCACGGGAGATGGATGCCGGCGTATGACGTAGGACGTACCGTTGTCGGAAGCCAGTTATTTTCATTTATAAAGTTTTAAATATGTATATTTTTACGACAAAACCGCACGGATTACCCTCAGAAGTCCTTCGTTTATCCCCCTGGAGCCGGATGGATTACTTTTGTGAAGGATGCATGCACATTTTTGGGACTTGAAGGAGGTGGACCCCATAACTTGACATTATAACCACTGAAAGATCTAAGACATTTTCTAAAATAACTGAAAATGTGTTCGTCTGAAAAATGATTGTCATATGCATCTCGTACGGCTTGAGGGTGAGTAAATCATGGGTTTAATATCATTTTTGGCCGAACTATCCCTTTAAAAACCCCAAATTTCCATAAAGTAATAATTACAATGCCAGTTTTCTACAGGGGTGAATTCAGGTTGAGTGGGACTAGGGCTGCATGATTAATCGAAATTAAACTGCACAGGATTTGGCATGGGCTGCGATTGCGCAGCTTGTCAGTGAAGCACGGCTCTGTGATCAGTAGTAAATGCTCCATCTGAACACCAGAGGGCGTCTCACGCAGAATCTTCAAATATGCCCCGCAGAAGTAGATAACGCACGTCATTCCTGGAAATCCCTATGGGCATCATACTATCACTGTAGTTGAATAAACAGAAGATTGAAACGCTTTGATTTATTTATTAAATGTTGTCTTTTGTTGGACAAGGGGTTCAAAAATGCTTCTCAAGTTTGGAAAGATGTTTGACGTGTGTTGCTTTTTCAAATGCACGTTATAAGTAACTCAAACTCATATTTCATAATCGCAATAAGCCAAATCGGTTTAAGCGCGATTTCAAGTTAATTGCGAATAATCGTGCAGCCCTAAATGGGACACTTTTCCCAGTCATCTCAGTGGCAAGAAGTGTCACACTCAACCTGAATTCACCCTACTGGAATTAAAACATAAAGGAAACAAGCTGCAAGTTATGAAAAACGTTTATTAATGTATAAAAAGAAAAACCCGTTATAACACTTTACTTAATTGTCAGTAAGTAAAATTAAAACCAAATTTTCGTTGACCGCTAAATAAATGCAATTTATAATAGCAATGCTCTGGCACCATCTAGGTGTCAGAAAAACTATAACACACTGCCGAATTGGCTTTCTAAATGCGCGCTAAATTCAGTTCCTGAAGGATAGTTTTGTTTTGCATGCATAGCCGTGTCAAGACGCATGTTATTATCTGCCGCACTGCAAGATGTCCGAGCCCAAAACAGTTATTAATCATTATTAAAAATATTTACACATGACTCCACAAATGTTTAGTTGACAGCGCACATATATTTGCATGCTATAAAGAAATATTCACATTGTGGAAAATTTTTCACGTATATACATTTATATCGTGATGAACAAGGGGGCCCCCTGGTGGTTCAGGGGCCCTACGCAACTTACGTAGTTTGCGTATAGGAAGGATCGGCTCTGCCCACAGACAGATGTAAAGGGTGACCAATAGAAATGATTTATGAAAAAAAGATGAAATATAGAGGTTTCCGCATGACAGCGACACTATATCTGTGTGTGTGTGTGTGTGTGTGTATATATATATATATGCATGCATTCACAATCTTTTGTAAAATTATTTACACTTTTACATATATATATATGTATTTCTGCTATATAATATAATATAATATATTATAATATAGAATATAATAAAATTTTATATAATTTATAAAATGTAAATAATTTAAATTAAATTATGAATAAATATAATAAAAATGTGTGTATGTGTGTGTGGTTGTACTAGAAATTCTGAGAAATGGTGTGCAGTAGTGGAATATACTGTACTGTTAGTGGCTGTCGGTGTCGACTACACCCCTAGAGTGGTCCAACTGGTTCACACCAGCCATCCCTCTGTCTCTCTCTCCCTCTCTCTCTCTCTGGTCCCACAACCCACTGCATGAGAGGACAAGGCAAGGAATGTAATCCAACCACACACTCATAGATTACCTCACCCTCCTCCAGTCCTCTCTCTCTCTCTCTCTCTCTCTCTCTCTCTCTCTCTCTCTCTCTCGCCCTCTCCCGTGATATTGCTGCCAGGTCGGAATGTTTTTCTTAGCCTCTCCTACACACTTTCACACTCACACACGGCCCTCTCCTCTCCATTCGACCCCCGTTCCCATCCCATCCCATCCCATTTCTCTCTCTCTCTCTCTCTCTCTCTCTCTCTGTCTCTCTCTCTCTCTCTCTGTCTCTCTCTCTCTCTCTCTCTCTCTCTCTCGCTCTCTCTCTCTCTCTCTCGGGGTGGGTGGGTCTAGTCTGGTTGAGCTGTGCTGAGTTAAACCCCCTCACTGTGATCTCATGTCTAAACCTGCCCGCTGGAGTTGCTGGTGTTCTTACTCAAGTGTTTGGGTACGTCTTCCCACAAACACAAGTACAAAAATGACATTTTTGCCACACTTGCCAATGGTGGGTGGTATTTACTGGGCAAAAATATTTCTTGCAAGCTCTAAAATGTATATTTTTGATCAGATTTCTATATTTTGGTGCAGAATCTTTTCTTTTTCTTCTTGCAAATCAGATGTGCTAGAAAAATTGCACATAAAGCATGTAATGAGTTACTGTGTTTATCTGACTCGCAGCATCATGTACTGTATAAGATCAATGTTCAGCCATCACTCAAACTGCACCTGTTCACAAAGACTTGAACATGAGATTTTGATGGCAAAGAAGATTCCACATGTATGTTGCTGGAGTCAGTGTTATTGCACATAAATAAATACAAGTTTTTAGATGGTTTTTGGCTTTAACTTGGCTTAAATGTTTTGTTTTTCACTCACCACTGAGATCTGAATGAATAATGAAATGTGATTGTCAGGAGGTTCGTTGTCATTGCAGCAAATTCACCATCTTTAAAGAAGGGCCTTAAACTTCTTGCAAACTGTTAGCCAAACATAAACCGTTTTGAAAAGGCCACCACAGGAAAAAAAGAGAGATTTTCATTAAGGAACGATCATCAAGTAGACGGTTTGAATATCATGGATTTACAACCTGTCGATTTTTATTAACTTCCCAAACCTAATTTTGTTGTCGCATCTGGTGTTTGGCGAGTGTTAATTTTGGACCCACCACTGCTATCAAATCCACACACACTTGAATGCAAAGAGTTTTCATTTCCTCCTGTCATTTCGAGAGTTTCTGTTATTTAAATGACAGGAAGTGTGATGTAGTTTTATAAAGGTTACCAACTTCTTTATACTCTTTTTTTCTTTTCCTCTTGATGTGGTGTGTAGAGCAGAAGGTTCAGTCTGTTGTGTAGCCAGACTGACTCTAGAGTTCATCCATAACATCATCCTCTCCACATACACATGAGTAGCTCTGACCAACACTAATGATAATTGTTATAAAGATGATTAAAAAAAAAACACATGAATTGAATGAGGTGAAGATTTATTCCTTTACATATTTATTTTGAAAAATATCACAAAAGTGCTCATAAAATCAACTCCACCTTTTAAGGCAAAAATGTTGGACTATTTTGCTTCAATCACTTTTCTTCTTTCACACTAGTGGAAAGAAAACATCCAAAATACACATTAAGTGCTTATTTTATTGCACTTTCTCAACTTGAGTCTGTAGATTTCAATCACGATCCATATCTTTAAAGGTCATGAGTCAGAAATCTCCATTTCAGCAGCTTTATATACACCAAACTTTACAGTTTTACAGCAACAAAACGAAACAACAATTTTGAACCTGGCTTTATCCAGCATTCATATTTCTGTTCTGGAAATGTACATTATGAGGGAAGAACAAAACACTAAACTTGGTTAAGGTATCTGATGAAAAAAAGACATAGCTATGCAATAAAATAAAATAAAAAAAATTCGTAGAATAAAAAGCTGACAGGAAAAAGCATACATTGACCACAACATAACCAGTTATTAATATTCAGTTTTTTCTCTCTTGGACAGTGTGGTCAAAAATGATGTCGGCACAATTTGTCATGTTTCATTGCGTTATTATCACAAATAAAACAATTGACTCCAAGCACAACTATGTAAAATGCTTTAACAAAATTGTAATAATATTTGAATAAAGGGTAAAGATGTCAATGTTCCTAGGCCGGACATCACGTTTGTCCACTGCTGTATGTCAAATAATGCTTTTTTGAATAGATAATGCCTTATTTGCATATTTAAACATAACATTTCAGCAAACTTGTACTACAAAACAGTGTTAATGTGCTGTGATTAATCAACTGGGGAAAGTATGTTGAGATCAGTTAGTTAATGTTTTTTACCCTATTCACCTGTAGTGTCTCCTCTAGTGTTTCCCAGCTAATTAAACCTGTGAATGTGACTCCTGCAGGTCAATCCGATTGGAGCTTGTGGTTTTCACAGGTTCTGTCCAGTTTTGCGTCAGACGGTCAGCGAGTGGACTGTGGGTGTGTGCCGTCTGAGACTCAGACTAGTCTACGGGTGACCACTGGAAGTTAAACTAGTAATCACTCCGGCTAGCTATCAGAATCCTGGCGGGGAGGGAGGGCGTGGCTGGTCGCTGAGGGATTATGGGTAAGGCCATCTTTGGTGGTGAGATGTTAAAATAGCCTGTTTCAGTGTGGACTCTCGGGCACGACTGCTCACCGTTGGCAACACTCGTTTAGCTGACCGCCGTCCTGCAGAAGCACTTTTATGAACGGCACAATGAAAGATCGGGTCTGAGATGGGAGACCCGTGTGGCGCGCGTGTGTGTCTAGACTCCAGAGGGAAATTGCATGTTCATAATCCACATCAAGTTTTCTGAGCGTATTGTAGTCTGCTACTATCAAAGCAATCAAAAATACCATCCGTGCAATGTGTATTGTGAATACTGTGCTGAAAATGTAAAGGTATAGTCCACCCAAAAATGACATATCTGTCATTATTTACTCACAAAATATTTTGAAGAACAATGGGAATCGAACGACATCGGAGCCCATTGACTTCCATTGTTTGGACAATAAAATAAATAAAGTCAGTCATACAGGTTTAGAACAACAAAATAATGACAGAATGTTGTAAAGCTATTCCTTTAAGAAATATTACACTGTAGACATTTAATTTAAACAAACATTGGGGGTATACTGTACATTGTAGAATTAAACTACTGGAAATAACTATTTATTTGCATATTTGCTTTATATGCATTGCATTTATGCAATATTACATGTATTTTATAGGCATATTTTAAACATAACATTTCAGAAAACATACATTTCATTTAAAATGTATAAAATATTCAAAAAATATTCAAAAATATTCATGACTCAACTTGTTTACTTGTTTCACAGAAAGAAAAAGAACAGAAAGCCAGACGAGTTTGGAACTACATAAGGGTGAGTAAATGATGACAAAATGTTCATTTTTAGGTGAAATATTCCTTTATTACCACCGACTAGTAATAGCAAGTAGCACATTGTGGTTAAACTAAGGCTTACTGACTATTCAAACAGTAACTTACCACTTGAAAAGGAAATGCATCAACACAGAATATTCACAACTATAAGAGCTTTTTCTGCTGAGCCCAAGAACTACTGAAGAACCTTTATATTTAAGAGTGACCGAGATTTTAACAGAAGAGTGACAGACCGTCATCCTATGTGATTTTCATTTGAGAAGGAATGTTAGAGGAGGTCTGAAAATGCATATCTGATCTCTGTGTCATGGATCTCTGTGTGTGTGTATTTTTACCTTATGTAATGCATGAATCAGAAGTGTGAAGCAGGCCGCTGGAGTTTGGGTGGGTGCTATGATTTTCCCCTGTACTGGGCGGACGGAGGGGAGTAGTGATCACTTGTTTACTCGCTCGCTCGCTCACTCACTCGCTCAATCACTCGACTCCACTCACACACTCATTCACTCGCTCAATAACTCGACTCCACTCACACTCACTCGCTCACTCGCTTGCTCACTCACTCACTCAATCACTCGCTCACTCACTCACTCGACTCCACTCACTCACTCACTCACTCGACTCCACTCACTCACTCACTCACTCACTCACTCACTCGCTCAATAACTCGACTCCACTCACACTCACTCGCTCACTCGCTTGCTCACTCGCTCACTCACTCACTCGACTCCACTCACTCACTCACTCACTCACTCACTCACTCACTCAACTCCACTCACTCACTCACTCGACTCCACTCACACACTCACTCACTCACTCGCTCAATAACTCGACTCCACTCACACTCACTCGCTTGCTCACTCACTCACTCAATCACTCACTCGCTCACTCACTCGCTCACTCACTCACTCACTCAATCACTCACTCACTCACTCACTCACTCGACTCCACTCACTCACTCACTCGACTCCACTCACACACTCACTCACTCACTCACTCGACTCCACTCACTCACTTACTCGACTCCACTCACACACTCACTCACTCACTCACTCACTCACACACTCACTCACTCACTCACTCACTCACTCACTCACTCACTCACTCACTCCACTCACTCACTTACTCGACTCCACTCACACACTCACTCACTCACTCACTCACTCGACTCCACTCACTCACTCACTCACTCACTCACTTACTCGACTCCACTCACACACTCACTCACTCACTCGACTCCACTCACTCACTCACTCACTCACTCACTCACTCACTCACTCCACTCACTCCACTCACTCACTTACTCGACTCCACTCACTCACTCACTCACTCGACTCCACTCACTCACTCACACACACACTCACTCACTCACTCAATCACTCGACTCCACTCACTCACTCACTCACTCACTTACTCGACTCCTCTCACTCACTCACTCACTCACTCCACTCCACTATTATAGACTAACTCAAACACTGACACCAAAAGAAGACATTTAGCATTTTTTAAGAATTGAAAAAGGCTAGTTTTTTGCTTTTGAGAAATTGTCATGTCCAGCGATGTGATGTTATACATTATCTAAAACTATTTTACAGCTCATTTTGCTCATTGCTAAAACATCCTTGTGCTATTGTACATATTGTACGTCTGTCTGACTGAATGGCAGAGTAAGTTCATTGTAATACAAACGATTTTGTTCGCTAATAACACACACACACCCACATGAAGGCACACGTCGTCAACCAGCACCTTGCAAGTGATCAGACGTGATAGATGGGAATCTCCTGAGGGAAGAAACGAGTAGTGAAGTGAAGCCAGCTGCCAGCGTGTATCAGAGACTCTGGCACACACACTCGCACTTAATTACAGGAGCGCAGCGAGCAAATTTAGGCAGGATGCTAACCAGAGAGGAGGAGGCAGAGGCAGTCGGGCCTGGACGGGCTCTGAGCGGGACAGAACCGCAGAGGCGACGGGGGAGGCTATTTCAGTCGGCTTCACTCTCATTATTTATCTTAGTTCGAGTCCCCGCGCTCAGGCACAACCTACAATTCTGGCCTGCAGATGGGCTAGTGCATCAGACCCTCCCACAACACGGCAACCCACGGGCACATTCACCTAAATATACAACACACACAACTGGACCCTCCCACACCAGATCTGAGTAACACTCGCACTCAATACACCATCTCTCTGTTCGTCTGTCTGTCACGGTGTTAGTAGAGGAACTTTAGGGTTTTTTAGGAGATCCTGGATCATCACTTGACTTGAACATTATTTTTATTAACATTAAATCAAATGTAATATTTAATAATATAATTGATATAATTTAATAATATAATATAATATTAATTGTTGTTTCTCCTAGGAAGCAGTGAAATTACTGAGAGCTTCTGAAGACTTGTCATGAAATCTATTTTTTTATATTTAATATTTATATTTGATTATTTAATATGAATGTTAATGTAACATAAGTGTATGGATTATTATATTATATAAAATATTTAATATTTATTGTTTCTCCTACATGATGATGGTTCCTGAAGTCTTCATCAAATGTATTTACCATTAAGTATATTTTTATGTGTATATTAGATTATATAATATATTAATAATATTTTATGTGTTATATATTGTTATAGTATATTTAAGGTTTTTCTTAGAAGGCAGTGAAATTACTGAAACCAACTGAAGATGGTTACTGAAGTCTATTTACCACTATTTTAATATTTATATTGGAATAAACTATATATTTAGTATTTTAATAGTATATATGCTTATATTATAATATATTAAATTATTGTTTCTCCTACAAAGAAATGAAATTACTGAGAGAAAAATTATGTATTTTATGTATATATATATATATATAAATAAACTTTTATAATATACATTTAATATTTATGTAAAATAATATATTATTATATTAAATATCAAATGTATATATATATGCATATAAATATATATATGCAGTTGTTGTTTCTCCTCAGATCAAGATCACAGATTAAGTGTAAATTCTCTCTGCGTAAGAGCAAACTTTAAGCAATATAAACAAATGTGTACGTATTGTCAAGAACATTATTGAGTATAAAAAACATACTCAATGTTAGAATGTATGGATTCAATACTCAATACTCAATGTATGGATGTTAGAAAGTAATTTAGTCTCATTTAAAAAAAAAAAAATCAGTTTTTTCACTGTGATGATCGTCACATAAGGAAGCCGGTCTGGGGTTACCTTTGGATTCATCTGTTGATATATTGGCTAGATGAAGTGTTTTCACACTTACACTGAGATTTTGAGTTTTCTGATGTTGCTCAGTGTTTTTAATAGAGCTGTAATGGAACATTAGCGAGTGTTTGGTTAGTGTTGGTGAGTTATAGCTAACGGCTGTTGACCAGCAGCACGTCCACCCACTGTGTGCTTCGTACAGATGCCCTCACATCGCGCTCGCTCGCTCGTTTAATTTTGCTCTTAGCTTTTATATATTGATTTGAAATTAATTGAGTCTAATTATCTTTCTCTTACTGTCTTTTCCTTTCGCAGACCTCATGAATCGGTTGCTGCCTTCGGTTGCACCTGGGAGGTTTTTCCTTCTTCCAGCATGTAATGATTTCAAGTCAGATTCAAATTTACTTTACCGTACATCGCAAAATGGACATTCACCAGATCGACTGTATGTTTGCTTTCCCACTTTGACATGTGTCAGAAATGTCCAGCTAGTCGAGAATTTTGTGTCTCACGCTGGTAAATATGATTGATAGTCCACTTTAGACATTCAACTGACTAGAAGAAACTTTGCAACTACATGTAAGCTTATTTTACTAACCCGAACTCTAACCTAACAGTCTACTAATACTCTGATGAGAGTTAGTCAACATGTAGGTGCAAAGTTACTTAAAATTAGTTGAATGTGTAAAGTGGACTATCAAAATAAAGTGTAACCCATGACATTTCTGTTGTTGTTGATGCAACTTTGAAACTGTAGCTTCTTAAACTACAAGCTACTCGTAATTTAAAGTAGTTTAACAACAATCAGGCCCTTTTGACATGTAGTTCGCTACAATATCAGCTACTAAAAAAGTAGATAACCACTACTATTCATAAGTTTGGGGTCAGTACGTTTTTTTAATAGAAATTAATACTTTTCAGCAAGGATGCACTGAATTGTTCAAAAGTGACAGTAAAGATATGTTTGTGTTACAAAAGATTATATTTCAAATAAATGCTGTTCTTTTGAACTTTCTAATCATCAAAGATGGTTTCCACAAAAATATTAAACTCATGTCAAAATTGATAATAATCAGAAATGTTTCTTGAGCATCAAATCCTCATTTCTGAAGGATCATGTGACTCTGAAGACTGGAGTAATGATCACAGGAATAAATTACAGTTTACAATATATTCATACACTGTAAAAAGTGAACAGTTGGATCAACTTAAAAAAATTACTTCAATTGGTAACACCTAAATAAATTAAGTTTTCTCAAAAACGTGATAATTTAAGTTGAGAAAACTTAATTTCTTTAGGTGTTACCAATTGAAGTAATTTTTTTAAGTTGATCCAACTGTTCACTTTTTACAGTGTATAGAAAACAGGTATTTTAAATGGCAATAATATTTCACAATATTAGTTTTTACTGCATTTTTTGTTAAATAAATACAACCTTGATGAGCAGAAGAGATTACATTTTTTAGTTTTTATTTTTATCTTACCGACCCCAAACATTTGCACATTTACTGTAGTGAACAACTGAATTTCGGACTCAATTTCTAAAGTTAAAGTATAACAAGGGAAGTGTATACTCAAATATTTCGGTGTGTGTGTGTGTGTGTAAAGAGTAGGATGTTTTTTGACCCCTGCATATAAAGGTTATCATTAGCATACATCTCCCTGTCAGAACTTCATATGAATTGAGCTGCACGTCTGCGTATACATTGATCGTGTAGGAGGTTTGTGGATTGACGTGAGGTTTTCTCTGATGAGCGTGTGGAGGTGAGAGATGCCTGATGGTCTTCTGTCAGTAATGAGCTGATAATGCACATGCATCCGACTGTACAGGCATATAAACAATAACGGCTTCATTAAATTGGAGTAGCTGTAATTAATACATGCACATTCAATATAAATCTGTTCATGCACTTATACTGACCTCGCATGCACAAATACACCCTTCAGAAAAGATCTCACAGAGCACAATTTGAAATAAACTACATTTAATATGATGTGTACAAATATGTAAAATCTCTGATGTTAATTTTGCTGTGTTTTTAAATTCAGTATTATTAGGATTATTAATAAAGTAAAAAATACTATAATTATTCATTATTATTACATTTCACTAGATTTAAAATTCTGTAAATCTTTGTAATTCTTAAGTAAAGCTCAAGTATATTTTATGTAGCAAGTACTAATATGAATGTACTAGTAGTATACTTGTAAGTGTACTATTTAAACTAAATTGGCCCACTTTTTAGTGTATAACAGAATACTTTTTAAGTAGTAAACTTTAAGTGCACAATTAGTTAACAACAAAAATGTTTACATTTGTACTGCAACTATACTACAAGTGAACTTATGTGCATACTGATTACTAACACATTTTTAGTTTATGAAAATACACTTTGAAGTATACTCTCAGTAAACTTTTTTAATTTTAATAATGTTTGCAATCAAAAAACAGAGATCTCAATATGAACTCAAACATTTGTCAACAAATAATTTGTGGATTTATTTCGAAGCTCTCTACGCTCAATGGATGACCGGATCTAAGGACTGATCGGAGAAACAAAATTGAGGCTTAAATGTGATTTTGTAAATTTCTTGCACAAAAGTTGCATTTAATCTAATGAGGCAATCTGCATTTGTTGGAAATTCATTCAGTTCATCTTTCGTGAACGAGGCCCATTGTGTTCAGACTCAGTCAGGTCATCAGTATATTTCTTACGATTGAGAGAAGCGTAATCCTACACAGTGTTTCTTGGCATGATTGCGAGATGTCTACGGCCTCCCTGTAGGCGACGGCAGCTCATCATGACTCTCGTAGACTGGCGTGTGTGTTGTCACCGGTCCAGTAAGTGATGAAGAGAGAGGTGTGTTTAGTGAGTCCTGCTGTGGTGACAGTCTCTAATCAGCTCGGGTTTGAGGGCATGTCTGCTCTGCCCAAAGGCAAAGTCTATGCTCTGGGACCACCGATATCATTTCATTTCTCCTTCTGTCTCTGGCTGGCTTTCTCTCAGTCTCTATCTGTGTTGTTTCGAAGCCAATAATGACCGATGGCATGATCTTGTTTACCTGCGGTCACTGAGGAACGCACAAGCATGAACCAATATAAAACTACACTCATGTCATCATACAACTAGTGTCAGGATGAAATCAAAATCCCGAGCCCATTTACTTTCTTAATACATGTTTCTGGTCTTATTGCCCTTGTGAAAAAGAAGTACAGTTTAGCATTTTATTTTTTAATGGAATTCTTAACTTGATTAACTAAAATACTTTAATGTCATTTCTATAGAAACTGGGTGTCATGGGCATAGTTCGAATTACCTCCCAAAGGGACAGAAATATCAGTTTTGGGGGGGAGGTCAGATAATTTTTCTGATATTGCGAAAAAATATAATTACAGTTACAATACAAGTCAACTCCTATTTTCACTGTAGGAACATTTTAATGAAAAGCGATTTCAGACACCCCTATTGTGGACCGTACCATTTTTAACCACCGTGATAGACAACGACTTCAACTTCTCAAGTAAGTGTCAACGTTGAATGACAAAACGCTAGTTTCATAAACTATCATTCTTTTCAACATTCCTTATTTGTATATTCAAAAATATTTAAAATAATCGAATTTAATACAGTTATCATTTTTCAATGTAAATTATTTAATTTGATTGGTAACAGCCTAGTGTCTAATTATTTTAATTTAATATATTTATCAAATGTAAGAATTTGAAATGAAAGATGGAGCATACATTTAATCAAATTAGGGGAAAATGCCCTTTATAAAGGTACAAAAAATTATTCTGAGTGTTTTCAAACAGTGATGTAATGAAACATTGACAATTTAAGCTTGAAGGGAGTAAAGCCTCTGTTTAGGCTATTAAGGAAATGTAATTTTGCCAAAAGAAGAACTTTTATTTTAAATAAATGTTCATTTTAAATCAGCCTACTTCAGTGTGATATGTTACCATATTATCATGCTTAACACTAAGAATTTAAATAATTGTAATGTGATGATCAGATGCAGATATCTAAATATAGGCGGTTTGCGGGTGGATTATTTATTTTTAATAGTGGATTCGGGCGACTCAAAGTGCACCAGATTAATGAATTTATCTTTAAAATGTACAAAATTTTCTAAGACCCCCCTAGAGATACCAAGCTCCACCAACAAAAAAATGTGGGAAACACATTAGGCTATATATGACCCTGGATCACAAAACCAGTCATAAGTCGCACGGGTGTATTTGTGGCAATAGCCAACAATACATTATATGGGTCAAAATTATCGATTTTTCTTTTATGCCAAAAATCATTAGGATATTAAGTAAAGATCATGTTCCATGAAGATATTTTGTAAATTTCCTACCGTAAATATATAAAACATTTATTTTTGTGAGTGAATGCAGCACAATCAAGAACATAAATGAACAACTTAAAAGGCGATTTTCTCAATGTTTCGATTTTTTTGCATCCTCAGATTCCAGATTTACAAATAGTTGTATCTCGGCCAAATATTGTCATATCATCATATATCAATGGGAAGCTTATTTATTCAGCTTCCATATTATGTATAAATCTCAATTTCAGAAAATTGACCCATGTGACTGGTTTTGTGGTCCAGGGTCACATATGATTGATCTACAAAAAAAATACACATTTAATTATCTTATTATTAAAATACATTATTATGATTTTACCACCTCCGCCTCATTTTGAGCCAGGAAAAACCCTGAAATAGGCAATAGGCTTCTTGTAAAGGTACTTTTACTAGTAATTAGAATGGTATTTCAGTGCACTTTACTTCTAACTTTTGGGAGTTGATCAAAACTTTTCTCTTTTGGATATATAATAACAATGAGATATTCTGTAGCCTACTGATTATCAGTTTGTTTAGACCTTGTATGTGTGTTGCACAACACATGTTGCACTTGGCGATCACGGTGGGGATTGATATGGTAGTGGACCATGATGGTCATAGAAGAAGTGAAGGAGCAGTTACCCCCCAATTATGGTGGGGTAATTCGCACTCTGGTGTCAGGTATTTAAATATAGTTGTAATTACACATTTGCAATGAAGTTGCAATTTAGTACATTTTAATTATATTTGCTTTAAATGTAATATTGAATGACACACATACAGTTAAAATTAAAATCTAGTTCTTTGCATGTGCTTTTAGTATGTTAGTCAACACATCACGGTAAGTGTACTTCAAAGCATGACAAAAGATTATGACTGAATATGGACACTTTTCAATGTACTCTCTTTCAAGTGCAGATTTTTTAAATGGATTTGTTGTACACTACAAGTGCACATTTAATACAATCAAGCACACTTGTTTTTCAGGCTGTGCATGATTCATGTGCATGTTGGTCATATGGTGAGATCTATTGGGTTGCTATGGTTCATTGGATTACATCAGTTTATTGGTTTCTGGGTTCTTTAAAACAATAGTATAGAGGTTTCATGGGTTTATGGTTAGTGTGGTTAGTATGGGTCAGTTAGCCCCTGCTGGTGTGTGCTGTAACTACAACATTAAAGGGGCAAAAAGCATCTTTCTCCATTGACAGCCATTGAAAAGAAGCCATGCAGTCTGACAAAATAATATTTTGCAAGCAACATGTACAGTAAATCACATAAAACGTGTGAAAATATTATAATGATGTTTTTGCAACTGCTTGTTTTTTTGTGTGTTTCAGGCCGTTGGTTTGTGTTTTTTCTAGATTGCGCAATCACACTGCATTTGGTTTCGCCATGAAGCAAATATACAACCAGGCTGTGTATTTCCAGGGACTGCCATGCAGTTTTAATTGGGATGAATGGGAATGCTAATCGGATAGGTATATTAGTACTTCTTGGACAGACACTCTTAAAGGGTTAATTCTTGTAGTTCCAAATCCATAAGACTTTTGTTCACCTTCAAAATACAAATTCACATATAAACATTGATCAGGTCCCATAAGTAGAAGCTCAGCCGTACTTGCTTGATGCGCGAGAACAAACCTCATTGGTTCTTGCTGAAGCTCAAACGTGATGCGTAACACGAGAATGAACCTCATTGGTTCTTGCTGAAGCTCAAACGTGATGCGTAACACGAGAATGAACCTCATTGGTTCTTGCAGAAGATCAAACGTGATGCGTAACACGAGAATGAGCCTCATTGGTTCTTGCTGAAGCTCAAACGTGATGCGTAACATGAGAATGAACCTCATTGGTTCTTGCAGAAGCTCAAACGTGCTGCGTAACACGAGAATGAACCTTATTGGTTCTTGCGGAAGCTCAAGCGTGATGCGTAACACGAGAATTAACCTCATTGGTTCTTGCTGAAACTCAAACGTGATGCGTAACATGAGAATGAACCTCATTGGCTCTTGCTGAAGCTCAAACGTGATGCGTAACACGAGAATGAGCCTCATTGGCTCTTGCTGAAACTCAAGCGTGATGCGTAACACGAGAATGAGCCTCATTGGTTCTTGCAGAAGCTCAAACGTGATGCGTAACACGAGAATGAGCCTCATTGGCTCTTGCTGAAACTCAAGCGTGATGCGTAACACGAGAATTAACCTCATTGGCTCTTGCTGAAGCTCAAACGTGATGCGTAACACGAGAATGAGCCTCATTGGCTCTTGCTGAAACTCAAGCGTGATGCGTAACACGAGAATGAGCCTCATTGGTTCTTGCAGAAGCTCAAACGTGATGCGTAACACGAGAATGAACCTCATTGGTTCTTGCTGAAGCTCAAACGTGATGCGTAACACGAGAATGAACCTCATTGGTTCTTGCTGAAGCTCAAACGTGATGCGTAACACGAGAATGAACCTCATTGGTTCTCATGCTTGAGCTTTCTTTTACCAAAATTAAATGCTGTAAACATTGTTCACTGATCAAACAGAAGAAATGGTTTTATAACTAATTTCTTATTTGGATAGTTCATCCAAAAATGGACCTTCTGTCACAATTTACTCCCCCTCAAGGACACAAAAGATGATATTTTGAAGAACACTGGTGTCCAAACAACACTGGACCCGGCTGAGTTGGGACAACAACAACAAAAAAAACAGTGACACCTACCAAACCACAGGTTTGAAAGACATGAAAGTGAGTAAATGGTAACAGAATTTAATTTTTTTTTGATGAACTGTCCCTTTAAAAGTTTCCATATTGAGCTATTTATAAGGGTCCAATTTAAAGGTTTTGTGTCTAGGTCAAAATATTTCACAACATTGAATACAGAAGTAATATAGTGTTAGAATTGTTTTTTTCTCATTTGAAGTTCTAAAAGTTCTAATTGGAACTTTTAATTTTAAGAATGTTTTCACGTTCCCTGATCTTTTAACATCTCAAGCTTTAATAGTTTGCAAGATGATAGTAGCCTTTCGTCTACTTATAAAATGTCACTTTTTTATTTGAAATACCATGAATGCATGTTGTCGTCTGAGTCTTTGTTTTGAACCGAGCGACAGTGACGGTACAAACACAACCCTGCGTGAGCCTCAACGCTGTCATTAAAGAGACCCGAGGGGGGACGGGAAGTCACATCTAACCCTTCATCACCGGCCGTTTGGCTCAGACATCATGTCAGCACGGTAAGCAGGTCAGATCGTATCTGTGAGAGGAACATGGGACTGTTCTTCAGACATGGCCGAAGCCTGAAGATGATAGTATCAGATTGCTTTACCGCAGTCAGGAAGGAGAAACTGACAAAATACTATGATTGAGACAAGCTCGACTTTTTGTCTTTATAGATAGATATTATATTAACTTGTTAACTGCGATATAAAAAAGTGCGAGTGGTGTTATGCAATGAAGCTCAAGCAGATGTGCCTGAAGAACATTTTGGGACGTTGTGTAACACTCATTTGTGAAGCATTCAGGATGTTAAGATAATCTAAAGAGGTCATCACTCCCTCCGCTCTTCTTGTATCGGGTCTGGAGGGAGTTTTAGGGGCAGAACCGTGAACCGTGAACTCTGAAAGCCGCACAGCTGACCCTGATCAAAGACTGAACATACAAACCGAAAGAGCAAAGCCACTTCCAGGACCTTACCGTGGGAAATTCCAGCACGATATAGTGCGCTGTTCTAATATTTCTCTCATGTGTGAGTAAATAATTACACTTCTCCACACCTACCCGCCTCTCACAACAGGAAACACTTGCATGATAAGAACTGGATAAACACTTATTAAAAACATGCTTATTTTGCAAGACAAATGAATAAATCTTGAGTTCACTACATGTGGTTGAAAGAAGGAATAACTGTGAAATAACTTAAAAATTATGGTTCTATATTGCAATGGATGGTTCCATAACGAACATATATAACATCCATGGAATCTTTCCAGGTTCTTCAGATTAATAAAAGGTTCCTTAAACTAAGAAAAACTTGTTCTTTTAGGGAACTTAAAATGGTTCTTCTAGGGCATTGCTTCAGAAAATCCCCTCTTCGAACCATTATTTTTTTAGAGCGCGTCATACAAGCAACACCATCGTGTTTTAATGCACGACCTTAAAACATTGCAGGAAACCGAATCATCAATGTCCCAGAGTTTGGTGGTTCAAGATGACTTGCTAAAGCTTGAATTTGCTTACAATATGATTAATTCTGAGGAAAGCTTGTGCATCACAGATGACATTTGCTCCTAGATGTTTTTCAGAAACTTATGAAACCGAATACATGTAAAGGCGTTTTAAATGACGTTAGAGTTCCATCATATTGGACACGCCGTTTACTCTATAAAAATAAGCACATTTTGTTGGTTAATGCAATGACATTTAGGGGCCACGGACCACAAATACACACCTTTATGAGACACGAGAAATCATAATGCTTCATATTTCACACGCTTAAAGTCTGTGCTGGTATTTATTGATCATGCAGGACCAGATTTGGTGTGAATCTTTAAACTATCTTCCTGTTCCTGAGCTGGTGTGTTTAGGAGGATCACCTCACACTGGGGGTTTCCTGTGCCTCTTTTTAACCGCTATGGGTTTTTAGACCTTCTGTGCATCCACCGCTGCGGCCGGTTTTATTTTAACAGGTTTTAATGTTCAAAGGAGACCACTGTCCTGGGTTTTTGTTTTGAGCTCTGGGTTTCTTTGAGAGGCAGGCTTGTAATTTGTGGTCTCAAATGGAGACCTTTGCAACCGGTTTCCTTTTGCTCATATGCAACATACAAGGCAAATATAAATATAAATAAAGGCTTTGCCACCTCACTTATTTGAATCCAAATTTTCACTCAGAAAATACTGTAATTATTGTTTTCTTAGTAATGTGGTTATGTTTCAGAACACAAACAACAGAGATATAAATTACAGAAGAGACAAAATAATTGTCCCCATTTAAAACTGATTTTGAAAAGATGTTTGGATTTATTTGCTTTTCCAATATTGTTGGATCAAAATGTTTTAATTCTCATTTATTCACCCTCTTGTCATTGATATATAAGGTATATATATATATATATATATATTGATATTGTATATAATGTATGCAAGATATTAATATATAAATAAATATATTGAATGTATAGAAGCCTGCTTGTAATATTTATAGCATAACTAAATGAGAGATTTTATGACATTCTTTATGTATATATATATAATCTCACAACATCAATGTAAATATTTAAAATTAATATATACAATTTATATTAATTATATATATATATTTAATGTATGCATTGATGATGTGATTTTATGTATATATAATTTGTTATATATTTACATTTTATTGGAAAATCTTAAACCTCACAAATGAACATTTATGGAAATTATTAAAGCTTTTCTAAAGATTTTTCTAATTCTAATTATTATATTACTTTACTAAAATATATAAAGATAATTATCATATTACTTTACTAAAATATATAAAGATAATTATTATATTACTTTACAAAAATATATAAAGATAATTATTATATTACTTTAAATCAAATATATATTTAGAAAAAATATATATTTTTGGTTTTAATTATTTTAATGCATTTTAAATTTTACTAATTTTATTTACAATAATACACGCACATACATTCTACTCTCCATATCTGTCTATATCCGTTGACTTTTTGTGCCAAGTACACTTTCCGTTTTTTTCCTCGTGCACTAAACCAGTGCATGTGTGTATTATTGATACCGCACTGGACAGGCAGGAGTCGAGGTTATCGCCACCGTGACTCATCAGGACTTCCTGCTTGGACTTCAAAAAAGAGTTGGCTGATAATATTGGCTGGGCACACGGTGAATGTTCCTCTCTCATGCTTTCTCTTTTCCATCCTCTCATTCTGATGTTGGTGTGGGAATCAGGGCCTGCGCGACCTCTTCGATGACCTCAGTGGGAAACGGCAGCCATTTATAGAGTTGTTTCTTTGTCTAAATGTCTGACTGCAACTGGAAATAGACAATAGTGCTAACAAACTCTATACGTAATCACACCAACCACATGAGCAGTTGACTTGATGTATTTTTACAGCATTTTTTGTATAATTAGTGCTCTGTGTGTGTGTGTGTGTGTATATGAATGTGGTTTTATTAGCATAACATCACACACTCACCGGATCAGCTCAGATTTTTCTAAAATCATGTGTTGTACTTGTTGCATCAGTAGTTCATCTCATCCGTATGGATTTCAGCCTCCCTGTAAAAAAAACCAGATTTTACCCAGAATGCTTTTATCTGCATTGTGGCCCATCCGGCAGACAGCAGCCATTATACAGCGCTTTCTCAATACTGGGGCCTAATCCTGCATGCAGCGTTGCAAATGACTGTCAGAGTAATGAGAGCTCAGCGCTGTGTGTGTGTGTGTGTGTGTGTGTGTGTGTGTCCTGTGTCATGCTTGCATGTCTCGTGTGTGTGTGTGTTACTGTAAGTCATGTCTCATGCTCACTGGGGCTCCTCCAGGCGACGGGGGTCTGTAAACACCTCATCAGCTGATTAACCATCCTCAGTTAACACACACACACACATTGTCATAGAAACAGGATAGTTCATGTCCTGGTTATAATAGCAAGATCTTGTACACTTACTGTGTGTAAATGCATGTGCTGTATAGAGGAACTGGTTAGAAGGGTTGACTGACCCACACAACCTGGACAAACTTTACACAGTGATTTTGAAGCAGCCTATGGCTATGTTTGGAATAGCATACCATCATACACACTGTTTCTGAATAATGCAGTGCATACTGTGCAGAGTATGCAAATTTTGTATATACATGCACTACCCAGATGACCTGATACACTTTCCCAAATTATGCAGTATATACATTATACGGTATCCTACAGTACAATGCATTCAACCTTCTGTTTCAATAGTATAAAAAAAATGGTTGCAATTAGTTATTTCAACTTAATTTATAGCGTTAGATTAGAATAACTTCCCTGAAATGAGTTGAGAGAACTCAAATATCCAAGTTGCCAGTTAAAGTTAGGTTAAACGACTTCAGAGCGCTCTCCAAAGCTACAGAGTTGAATTTCGTTCAGAGTTGAGCGGCAGTCAATCACCATAGAAATGAATGAGAAGTGCTGTAAACTGAATCCTTCCGCCCGTTTCACACATAGTCCGTTTGCAGTCCGTATGCGGTGCGTATTTTTTTCCGTACCCATGTTAACAGGTTAGAGCTTTCACACTGCACGCGGATGCGGTCCGTCGATGGGTTCCAGGTGAGGTGTGTATACAGCAGTGCAGAGATCGTTTCCGCACCGAGTCTATTTCTGCTGCACGCGCTGAATTAAAGTGACAGCGCATGTTTCGTTGTTCCTGAAAATGTTGTAATTTTTGCACCATAAATGCGTTTAAGTAAATAAAATGTAATCTCACCATAAATGTATTTAATTAAATACTAGCCTACTTTTTTTCACAGTCATGATGACCGGGGTTAAGCAAGGAAAACTAGGCTACAATGTAGCCTATACCTAAACAAGGCAACATAATGAACAACACTCGTCTCATTCGTGGAGGTGGAAAAACAAGTTCTTTGAGACATGCAAGATTTATTGTATTAAAATTTAAATGCAAAAGAAAAGGCATGAGAGTCGGCTGTTTAAAACATTTAAAATGTTTGCGATTTTTAATATAAGTACATGGTTAAATCTTTGACCACTTGCTTTAGCAACTTAATACAAAGTAGAAGTAATGCATGGAATAATAGGCCTACGTTTGTTTAAATTGTGTTTAAACGTGCATACGTCCATTAAAGAGTGTATATGTGTACAAAGAGAATTGCAATTCTGACAAAACTTTTTTTTAATAAAAGTTGCTGCATAACTTCTGGATTTGAAATAAAAAGAGTGAGTATGTGTTTGTGGTACAGCCGCGGATCAGTTACGCACTGCAAACGCAGCATATGTGAACGCACTCTTGCACCGCATACGCACCGCAACACGCACCGCATACGCACTGCAACACACACCGCATACGCACTGCAACACACACCGCATACGCACTGCAACACACACCGCATACGCACTGCAACACACACCGCATACGCACCGCAACACGCACCGCATACACACCGCAACACGCACCGCATACACACTGCAACACGCACCGCAACACGCACCGCATACACACCGCAACACGCACCGCATACGCACCGCAACACGCACCGCATACACACCGCAACACCCACCGCATACGCACCGCAACACGCACCGCATACGCACTGCAACAACACGCACCGCATACACACCGCAACACCCACCGCATACGCACCGCAACACGCACCGCATACGCACTGCAACAACACGCACCGCATACGCACCGCAACACGCACCGCATACGCACTGCAACACGCACCGCATACACACCGCAACACGCACCGCATACGCACCGCAACACGCACCGCATACGCACCGCATACGCACCGCAACACGCACCGCATACACACCGCAACACGCACCGCATACGCACCGCAACACGCACCGCATACGCACCGCATACGCACCGCAACACGCACCGCATACACACCGCAACACCCACCGCATACGCACCGCAACACGCACCGCATACGCACTGCAACAACACGCACCGCATACACACCGCAACACCCACCGCATACGCACCGCAACACGCACCGCATACACACTGCAACAACACGCACCGCATACGCACCGCAACACGCACCGCATACGCACCGCAACACGCACCGCATACACACCGCAACACCCACCGCATACGCACCGCAACACGCACCGCATACGCACTGCAACAACACGCACCGCATACACACCGCAACACCCACCGCATACGCACCGCAACACGCACCGCATACACACTGCAACAACACGCACCGCATACGCACCGCAACACGCACCGCATACGCACTGCAACACGCACCGCATACACACCGCAACACGCACCGCATACGCACCGCAACACGCACCGCATACGCACCGCATACGCACCGCAACACGCACCGCATACACACCGCAACACGCACCGCATACGCACCGCAACACGCACCGCATACACACCGCAACACGCACCGCATACGCACCGCAACACGCACCGCAACACGCACCGCATACGCACCGCAACACGCACCGCATACGCACCGCAAACGGAGTGTGTGTGAAACGGGCGTTCCTGTTGCGCAATTTACCATGACTTCTCTTGTAAAACAGTAGAACCTCTGAGACGCTTAACAAAAACCCAGAAACTTAACAAATCTGACGTGTGGCTTCCTTCAGAAACTCCAGCATGAGCTCATCTTTCAGACGAAATGGCGTTAGCATCCCATCATCCCTCTCTTTAGATGCGTAACCAGTCAATCTTCCACTAATAATCTGCATTAGTTTCATCACACTAATAATGACTGAGCACTCGGTGTTTGTTTGAGGGAACTTCTGCTCAAATTTTATGATGTTGCAATTCACCTTTTTTTAAATGTCATGTTGTTTTGGCATTTTAAATCTGATTGGGAAATGAAGGACGGATTGATGCTCTTCTTCTTTTAGTCTCTTTGTTGAATGTCTGGCCACACGTGTCTTTCTGTAACTTCATTATGTACATTTGAAAAGGATTGTTTAGTTTTTTTTTTGCATGTGAAGATGTTTTTTGTATGAAGGCACCTGTAGTTCTTGCCATTGTATATCAATGTTTTTACAGTGCTTGCAGATGCACAATAAAAAAAATTCCATCTTATTACAATCTAGAACGTTCCCATGAAGGTGCGTTCACAACCGTGAACAAAAGTTCATCTGAAATTGCCAACATCGCTCGTTTAATCTCTGCAAATCAGTGCGAATGGTCCTTTATATCAACAACTGTCTGCACTGCCTGAGCGACAGAAGAACATTCAGTGTCACATGATCCTTCAGAAACCATTCTAATATGATGATTTGCTGCTCAAGAAACATTTCTGATTATTATCAATGTTGAAAACAGTTCATATTTTTAATGGAAACTGTGATTGGGGCTGCATTATAATTTAAAATATATTACAATAGGACACACTTATTTTAAACTGTAATAATATTTCACAATATTAAATTTTTACTGTATTTTTAATTAAATAAATGCAGCCTTAGTGAACAGAAGAGACTTCATTCAAAAACATAAAAAAAAAAAAAATCTATTTATCAAACAGTATCTGACAGTTTATGACTATTCTGAACATTCCCACAATGTGTTAACTGTTGCAGCAATATTTGTTGTACATTAATAGTTTGATATCACTGATTTTGCACTGGTTTACCAATACCAAACATACAACTAGACTAGTTTGCACTTTGCTTTAGTCCCTGTACCTGCTCTCTCGCTTGTTCTTTGACAAGAACTATATTTGGCACGGCTCTCGTCTTCGGTCTCCATAGCGCGCGCCCCCCCGTCGGCCCGTAGTGGTCATGAGTTCTCGGGGCATCGAAGGGTAACGACAGCATCCGGATACGCCAGGTCGCCACCCTTCAGTTGCCATGGTGTCGGCGCGGCAACCGAGGTGAAAATTAAAGATGGTGGGAGGCGTCTCGCGCCTCCTTCCCCGCGTCCCGAGGGAGAGGGAGAGGGTGGCAGATGACTGACATCTCAAGGGCCCGGTCACCCAACGAGAAAGACGGGCGATCGAGACTCGCTTGCATATTTCATCCAGGGTGGAGTGAGACACTTTTTCATCAGACACATTAGTGAAATCTCACTATTGTTCGGGGTTAATGCTCACTGGCGACGCTCTGGGCGAAGACCTCTGGAAGGGTTGACGCTGCTGCTTTCAGTTTCTGTCTTTCACAACACAATGCATTAAGAGAAGAATAGAAAGAAATTAAGATATAGCGTCAGGGAGGGGTCGACGAACAACAGCGCGTGTTTGTTTGTCATCATTCATTCGCTCGTTCATTCAAACACTTTCAGCAGGTGCTTTTCTGAGCTTTGAATGTCGGCAGCACTTTCTCACAGGCATTCAGAATCTGTCAATGTTATTCTATGGGAAATTCTTTAGTCTAGGACTGGGATTAATTGGCATGCGGAGACACAAGGCCGTATGAAAGTTCCCCCAGATGAGAATTTTACGTCTTGGAAGGTGCTCAGGTGTTTTTCGTTGAGTGCCGTTAGAGTTCCTCTAAATGTTTGAGTTAAAAAACTAATCGACTTAAAGTGTCTGTACTGCCTTAAAATTGAGTCAGCTGTGAACTGTGAAGATGTGGAGCTGTACTGTCATGTTGACCAGGAGAGGATTTTCTTTTCCCTGAAAATGCTAGTTAAAGGCACACTATGCAGTTTCCGTTTTTCTCAAACAGCGCCCCCTAGAGTCGCTGTGGAGTACTTGTGTTTAACGTTACTGTCGTAAACACCACTCACGCAGAGCCGTCTCTGCACTCTTCCGACCGCGCTGTCTTCGTTTTCTTCGTGGACTCTGCCATGATTCACGTCTGAAATGCGTGCTAGTGTCTTCCATAGAGGCGGCTTCATATGTGGTTGATGTATGTGACGTCGTGCCGTAAAGCAAGTCGCGATTCTCGCGAGATTAGGCAAGGCGCCACATCTCAAACCTGCATTGCTATCGGGATGATTCGCTCTACTACGAGTTCGTTTACCATCGAAATGATTTCGAAGCTGTTATATTAAGGCACAAATCTTGCATTGTGTGCCTTTAATATTATTGCATTGGACTAAAACTTACTGACTTTACTCACACAGGATATATTGACTTTCCAAAATATATATATTTTTTAAACCTTGTTGCACTTGGTGTTCCTGGTAAAAAATTACCAGCCTTCAAAAAATTGCTTATAAATCTCTCATTATGCTATTTTCCTGCCAAATATTGGATTTAATGTTTTTAACAACTTGTTTTCTTTTCAGTTCAATTTGTTTCTGGTGCTGATTGATCGTAGGCAATGAGGCATTGATCTGATCTGAAGCACCTCAGTGTTTTTGAGGAGAATACACTGAGGTGCATGAGCTCAGATTAATGAAGCCTGCGATCAATCAGTTCCAAAAACAAATACAAACCCTGTTCTAACTGATAGAAAACAAATTGATACAAATATATTTTTGAATTTAAAAAAGATTTGAATTCAATATTCGGCGTTAATTTCGCATAATGAGAGATTTACAAGCAATTTTAAAGTCCGACCTGAATATTTGAATTGTCTCTACAAGTTCATTCCATGAATATGAAAGAGAGTGCTTGTGTGTGTGTGTGTGTGTGTGTGTGTGTGTGTGTGTGTGTGTGTGTGTGTGTGTGTGTGTGTGTGTGTGTGTGCATGTGTTGTGTGTATGTGTTGTGTGCGTGTGTATGTGTTGTGTGTGTGTGTGTGTGTGTGTGTGTGTGTGTGTTGTGTGTGTCGGTGTGTGTGTGTGTGTGTGTGTGTGTGTGTTGTGTCTGTGTGTGTGTGTGTTGTGTGTGTCGGTGTGTGTGTGTGTGTGTGTGTGTGTGTGTGTGTGTATGTGTTGTGTGTGTGTGTGTGTGTGTGTGTGTGTCGGTGTGTGTGTGTGTGTGTGTGTGTGTGTGTGTGTGTGTGTGTGTGTGTGTGTGTGTGTGTGTTTGTATGTGTGTGTTGTGTGTGTCTGAGTGTGTGTGTGTGTGTGTGTGTGTGTGTGCGAGTGTGTATGTGTTGTGTCTGTCTGTGTGTGTGTGTGTGTGTGTGTGTGTGTGTTGTGTGTGTGTGTGTGTGTGTGTGTGTGTGTGTGTGTGTGTGTGTGTGTGTGTGTGTGCGTGCGTGCGTGTGTGTGTTCTTCACTGTGAGTCAGTGCGGTCAGTGTGGTTGTCCGTTCTGAATGCCGTCGCTCAAACGCTATAATCTTCCTCATTTTCGTCTCTCATCAAAAAAGCCAAATAAGCTTTATAGCCAAATGTCTTTTTTCCGCTGCTGTGTTGATAAAACAAATGTGTTTTTAAGTGTTCTTCATCCAGGTGTCCAGAAGGTTTCCTGAAATGATCATATTACCAACAGACACGTCAGATCAGAGTCACACGGACTGTTATGAAGGATTCTGACACATCCGTGTTCACCCACACACACACACACACACACACACACTTGGAGCATCTGCATATTCATAGGGCAGTATGGGGTGAGATTAGTTTTATTGTGCATTAATATAAAATGTAAATCTCAGATTTGGTGCCTAATAATCTGAGTTATTCCAAAGGGCACGCAAACTGAAGAAAAATCACAGCAGATGATATTTTTATTCATCAAGGACGCATTAAATTCATAAAAAGTGACAGTAAATACATTTATAATGTTACAAAAGATTTCTACGTCATATAAAATGTTTCTTTTCTTTATAGAATCCTGAAAAATTACAGTTTCCACAGAAATATTCCACAGCAGAAATGTTTCTTGAGCATCAAATCATCATATTAGAATGATTTCTGAAGGATCATGTGATCCTTTCATGTCTGCACATACACATGCATGTCTAGCGTACATGAACATGAGTTATACGCTTCAGTGTGAGGAGTCTTGGGAGGAGTAGAGCGAGAGCGAGTGAGAAAGGTTGAGAGGTTAGAGTCTATGTTGAGGGTGGGGAGCGCTGGACGGCCCGTGAAGGCTGTGTTTCCATGCAGACGGGCCAGCCGGGTGGTTTCGGAGGAGGATGTGAAGCGGGGAGCTACACCCTTGTGTTCAGCTTTGTTGTGTGACACACACTCAGCCCACCCTAACATTCCAGCTGCTAAATGTGGAGCTCAGTACAATTGCAGGTTAGCAGAGTTACAAATGAGACCAGCGGCTCAGCTGAGGACAGAGAGGCCTGCAGAACTTTACCATGGTAACCGTGCTCCACAGTTATTGTTACCAGTGTAAAATCATAATAATGTTCACAAAAAAAAAAAAAAAGTATTTACACAGTAACAGTTCTGTTTAGTATGGAAGCTTGTTTCCGCCACTGAATAATAAATAAATAATAATAAGTGCGACTTTTTATCTCACAATTCTGACTTTATAACACGCAATTGCGACTTTATATCATGCAATTCTGACTTTATATCTCCCAATTGCGACTTTATTTTTCAGAATTGCGACTTTATATCTCGCAATTGCGACTTTATTTCTCAGAATTGCGACTTTATATCTGGCAATTGTGACTTTTTTTCTCAGAATTGCGAGATATGAAGTCAGAATTGTGGGAAATAAAGTCGCAATTCTGAGAAATAAAGTCGCAATTGCGAGATATAAAGTCAGAATTGCGTGATATAAAGTCGCAATTTAGAGAAAAAAAGTCAGAATTCTGACTTTATATCTCGCAATTGTGAGAAAAAAAGTCGCAATTATCTTTTAAAATGTTTTATTCTGTGGCGGAAACAAGCTTCCATAGTTTAGAACCGTTCCGTCGTGAAGAACCGGTTTATGTTTATGTTTATTATTTGTTGTTTAATATGTAACTGTGTAATCTGTAACCATTGGGTTTTAACACACTCAACGCTTATTTCCTTCTTTTCCTTTTTTTAATGTAAAACCGTAATAGAGGCAACAATGTATTACAAGACTAAAGCCGTATTCGGACGGGATTAACTTCACATGGGTAGATGGAGTAATGTGATTTTACCACAGGATGTCTGTAATAGTAATGGCCAATTTGCACGGGATAAGATATCTCAGTAAAACTAGAAGAAGTGGGGGAGTAACTCGATTTGTGCATTGCTTTCACTCCTGTGTGTGTTACGCTGCTTCCTGATATCGCGTGCGCAAACACATAACCTATATTTATATATCTATAAAACAGTAATGTCCGGTCGAATGATGTATTAATGAACTTCAGATTGGATTGTGTTGGTAATAGGCACTTATCTAACGCTAAAAGATGTTTTGTGCCTCTAACAAGTGCTTTCGATCTTCTTTCTGATCTGAATGGTGTGTGAGTTTTGCCATGATGCGTTATCAAGCGTCTCCATACTTGAAAAACCGCGGAAAACTACTTTTAAACAGGAAATTACAGAATATTTACGTACATATTTCTATTAGAGCGGGTCTATTCGCACGGGATCAGTATCACCTGAGGGTAAATCACTTTTTACTGAAGGTAAAAGTCGCCGTAATCTTTACTGACATTGTCCGTGATGATCACTGAGATGCACATTCGGACGGGACTAAAATCACTGAGAAGCTCTGGTAATTATTACTTTACCCCACCTCTCCATGTTAAACTAGTCCCGTCCGAATAGGGCTTTAGTAGGTATAGGGATAAAACTAATATAAAAACTAACATTAATGAAAATAAATGATTATTTGATAAGTTCTTTATAACACCATTAAGGTTATAGCACTTTCAAAGCACGATTCTATAGAGAGCCTAAGTCCCTCCCCTTCCGGTGGACCACCATGGGACCTTATTTCGGAAAAATATTGTATGGTAGTCAATGGCGAGAGACAACAAATATTTTGATCTCGTTTGAATTGTGCCCTGAATTACACATATGATGTTTGTCAATTTAAAAGATACATTTTAAAGTCAAGAAAGTCACAGTTTGATGTAAAACTGTTGAGGTGTAAGACTGTGAAAATACGTAATTACAAAGACTACAAACCCAAAAGGCGCACATGTGACGTCATACCTTTTCTCTCAATGAATGAAGCTAACTTTACTGAAGCTAACGTCTGTCGTTTTCTCTATAGTCTTACGTTATAATGGTAACGTTACGCCGTCATGCCTGAGTGTTTTGTACCAGACTGCACACATACGTACATAGTGCGAGACGAGAGATGGAGTTCATTGAGCGATTTTCACATAAAACTAAATGTTACTCTTCTGTTTTATGACAAACTGCGACTTTCTCGACTTTCATAATTATCTTTTAAATTGACAAACATCATATGTGTAATTCAGGGCACAGTTCAGACGAAATATAAAAAGATAAGTTGTCTCTCGCCATTGACTACCATACATATTTTTTCCGAAATAAGGTCCCATGAGCCGGAAGCGGAGGGGCGGGACTTAGGCTCTCTATATGGAACCTTCTAAAAGCGTTCTATTTAGTACCAAGAAAGGTTTCTGCTATTGTTCCAAGCCGAAGAACCCTAATCTTGTTCCGTTTAGAACCATATTTCTTCATATTTGTATTATTTGATCTCTTTTCAAACCTTGCATGAAGCGTTTTATTTCGTTTTATACCAACAATTATATTTTTTTGCATTCAAATGGTGTTTTGTGGAAACTATGGTTTCCATGTTTTGAAGGGTGTGTAAAGTGGGTGTGTATTTTGTATGCATGTATATTATTATGGTATGTTTTAGGATCCATATGTTTGCTTTTGCATTGTGTGTGTGTGTTGGTTCAGACAAGGAACGGTTTTGAACTGCATTTCTGTGCAACAATGCATTACTGTTGACATATTCACACACTGAAAAATTAGTCTGATGACAGAACGAGGCTTTTTGTCCCCCTAATATTGTGCTTTTATTTCATTTTTTCTAGCGTTAAACACTCAGTTGTTATTCATTGGCATTGCATGTACTAAAAGTGGATCTGTAATGTGCACAGTATATTGGAACAAGTGAAACCTGGGCTGGATTATGCATAAGATGGAAAGTGGATTGCCAAATGAAGTAGTAGACCAGACACACGAGCACATGTGAGCGCTCTGTTAGGTGTGAGTTTCTGGTAGTTTATGACGACAGAGCAAGTAATGCAATAATCAGAGACAATATGTGACTACAGAGTGGACAGCAATACCACAAACATGAATAATCACACTTATAATCACACAAGCATCAGGGCTGGGCAGAATTCAGACTCCTTTCAGTTCACGAGGGTGACTTCTTCAACAGCACACACACATGTTGGGTTTTCATGTTGCATGGGGACATTTCATTTGACTTTTTACAGTCAAGTCGCCTTCATACAATACATATTGTTTCAAAAAAGCTTACAGTGATTATACTGTACAAACTGTATAGTCTCTCCCCTAAACCCAACCATCACAAAAAAAAAATTCAGAATTTTTACATAAAAAAAAAAAAAAACATCACTTAGTATGATTTATAAGCTGCTGACTAAAAAATTTCCTCACGAGGTCAAGGATTTCGGGTTCTGCCATCTTTGTGGGGACATTATTGCTATTCACATTATCTGCTTTTCTAAGTGAATATATTTTAAATTGTATTTTATTCTTGTGATCAAAGCTGAATTTTCAGCATCATTCCTCCAGTCTTCAGAGTCACATGATCCTTCAGAAATCATTCTAATATGATGATTTGATGCTCAAGAAATATTTCTGATTATTATCGATGTTGAAAACAGTCGTGATGCGGAATATTTCTGTAGCCATGACACATTTTTCAGGATTCTTTGATGAATTTAAAGTTAAAAAGAACAGCAGTATTTATTGTCACTTTTGATCAATTTAATGCATCCTTGCTGAATAAAAGTAATAATTTATTTTCTGTAGTATTGTTTCAGGCATTCTGGTATTATCGTATATATAATTTGTATAGAATGAGTGTCACACACACATTGAACTAACACAAGTGAACAAAGCTGAGTCATTGCATCTTGATCATTTGTTTTTTTTTATACCTTTCCCAAAAACCCACTTACACACACACACCCTTTTCATGGCACACCACACTGCGGGCCTCAGCATCTGCCTGCTGACACACACACACACACACACACACACACACACACACACACACACACACACACACACACACACACATTGTCACGTCCCCCTCCACCCAAACACACAGCTCCCACCCTCACCTCAGAGTGTCTGCCCACAAAGTCAAGTTCAAACACACTCGAAAACCCTCTTTGTTCAAATGACCGAATGTTAAAACACACACACACACACACACACACACACACACACACACACACACTTAAAGAGGACAGAGAGGCATGCTGTGGTTTAGGGTCTGGGGTTTTTAATGAAGTACGTTAAACCCTTCAGGTGTTCAGTGAGGTGAAGACACCCTTTACAGCCGAACAACATCTATCACATGTGCAATGTCATGGTGTATATGATGATGATGATGATGATGATACAATGCTTTGAATGTACAATGTAATTGTGTATGGACACTTAAGATGCTTGTCTGAATGTCACTGAAAAAGATACAAAAAAGGGGAAGAAATGTTCATGGTTAATTTTATGAACAACATATTTCATATTTTTTAGAACCATTACATTTTCATTCATTCATTCATTCATTCATTCATTCATTCATTCATTCATTCATTCAATCAATCAATCAATCAATATTTTATAGATCATAGTAGTATTTATTCATTTAATTTTAGTTAAAGTTTTAATAATTTTGTTGAATGTCACTGACATTTTTATTAGTTTCTGTGGACTTTACAATAAGGTTTCCTAAACATTAGTTAACTATTTTAGTTAACATGAAATAGGAATGAACAATACTTCTCAATCTTAGTTAATGTTAATTTCAACATCTGCGTAATTAAAATCAAAAGTTGTATTAGTTAACATTAGCACATTGTGAACTAACATGAACAAACAATAAACAACTGTATTTTTATTAACATTAACAAAGATTAATAAATACTGTAACAAATGTATTGCTCATTGTTAGTTCATTAATACATTAACAAATGAGTCCTTATTTGTAAAGTGTTACTGTTTTAGTTTTTGAATATGTCTATATAGATTTTAACAATTTTTATGTCATTTATTTTAGTAGATAAAGTTTAACTAAATGAATTGCATTGGCAACTGAAATAAAATAAGTTTAAGAGTAATTTCAGTTAACGTTAATTTTATTTCCAGTAATGGAAATGTTTTTTTTATGGTTTTGGTGTTAGTTTAAGTCAACTATAATAACCCTTTAATTAAAATCATTTGTATTACAGCATTTCTTTTAGTATAGTAAAGTTCAAATGTACTGTTTTACATTAATGAGCTTCATCATTGAGAATGAGTCCAAAATCTGGTCAAATATTGCCTAACTCTAAAACATAAACTGAACTTAATGCACAAATGACACACGTGGATTTACAAATGAGATGCACAGAAATTTGTTCGGCTTTTGAGGCCCATTTTATGTACAAAAATATATTGATTTTGCTGTGACATGTTTCAGTGGCTTAATAGCCCAAATCCATTTTAAGACCCGTGCGAATGTGTTTAAAAATGGTTATTTGTGTAGCAGCACCTGCCACGCTCAGTGTGTGCTAAACCATCTCCCTCTCCTCAGAGATCCAGTTCTGCCCTGTGATTCACAAACAGTAAATATGCAATTAGTGTAAATAGTTTGGATGATGGTCACGTCCTCTGAAAACCCAGCCGTGATGACGAAGGAGAGACGGATTGACAAAAGCTTTGGCTCTGCCCAGAAACCCCCACAGAAACCCAAGTTGATAGTCACACACCACGCGGCTTTCGTCCCGTCCTGACGCTGGGGGTGATTATGTGCTGGATTCCAGTCTGTTCGGGGCAGGAAAGGAGGGCAGGGGTTTGGTCTAATTAAACATTAAGCTGGTAAAGTCGTTATGTGGGTTCGGTTTTGGCGAGTTTTAGCGAGAGCCAGTGTATCCAGTGAGACTTGATTTAATTGTACGTCCCTCTGATGACAGAACAGGGCATGTTTTTAAGACGCAGGGTGTGGGTGACGCTACGTTCTGGTCTGACCCTCGTTGTGCATTAAAGAGTTTTTGGTTTGTATTTTTTAATAAATATGATTTGATAAATATGCTAAAAACATGATGCTACACCCACTGCTTTCACTCCACAGTTTGTGAAGGACTAAAACCAAAGCGCCGCTGATCAGCGTCTGCTGAGAGACTAGAGAAACATCATGAGTGTTTAATGTGTGCAAAATAGGGTGTGCAAATTAAACTGTTAAGAGCAGATTATTGGAGAGACCTTTAAGCTGAACCGACGGGTTTTTTGATTGTGTTTCATGGGTTTGGCTGCTTCGCTCTTATTTAATTCATCTGTCGCCACCTTTTATGAACTCCAATTGCATCATAATTAATCATCAGGGTGTGTTTACTGCGTTTTACGCTCTATTCTTATGAACCTGCTCTAATAATCTCCACTTTCCTGAAAATTGTTCTGGTAAAAACGGAAAATGTGAGTTTCCTACAGTGGCCTTAGACATATTTTATACTGTAAAAGTAATAAATGTTACAGGATCTTTTCTGTTCGCTAACATCTCGTGTTTCGTGATTTTTAGTGCCGTATGAAGTCAGTTCTGCTTCAGAATGTGTTTTTATTATGACGCCATGTACAAAATAATGATACAAATATTCACCTGTATCTGTTAAGAATTACCAGTAATAATCTGATGAATGAGAACGTAATATTGCTTGATTTTATAAATGCATATCTTTATTAATATACACTACTGTTTAAAAGTTTAGGGGGATTTTTAAAAGAAATTAATACAGTAATAATAAGTGACAGTAAAGCAATTTATAATGTTACAAAAGATTTCTATTTTAAATAAAAAATTTTTTAGCACAGTTTCTACACAGATATGAAGCAGCACAACTGTTTTCAACATTAATAATCAGAAATATTTCTTGAGCAAATCATCATATTAGCATGATTTCTGAAGGATCATGTGACACTGAAGACTGGAGTAATGATGCTGAAAATTCAGCTTTGATCACATGAATAAATTACATTTTACAATATATTCACATAGAAAACTGTTATTTTAAAATTGCAATAATATTTCTGTATTTTATTTTTTTTATCAAATAAATGCAGCCTTGTGAGCAGAAGAGATTTCTTTCAGAAAGATTACAAATATTACCTTCTGTTTTAGGAATACTGTTGCTTTTAAGCTATGCTGAAAATTGTCAAAATATTGTTTATGAGTTGGTCTTTTCTAACATAAAACACAAATGTTGCATCTACTTTCTTGTCGTTGTCTGGCAGCTCATTTAGAAGATGCTGGTAAACGAAGCTCCAGATTCTCTCTGCTTTCACAATAGAAAAAAGACTGAAGGAGTAAATGTGTAGACGCGTGGCTCGCTGAAACGGGGGGACAGTTGCTGAAAATCTGGTCATTTTAACATATAAAGTTCATGACATGATCCTCTGGCTGAGAGCAGCAGAGACGTCGAGGTTTAAAGACTGTCTGCTGAAGTATCTCACACACACACACACACACACACACACAGACAGAGAAAATGTGCCAATCTGTGCATAACAAGGTGTCCAGACTAGAAAACAGCAATAAAATGTGAGTGTGCGACATTCAGCCTCTCAGGAATGCTCATTAAAGGAGAAATTAACCAACGAGTGGGACAGAAGCAGAGTTCATTTAACATCTTTGACACATGCTGTCCATGACGGTCACAAGCACAACCCTCAGTGTGTGTTTAGAGACTCCTCTGCTTAATAACGGATTATGTTGTAGTCAGTGTGTGCATTTACAGCTCTTCTGAGACTTTTGATTGTCCATGCATTTCTTTTTGCGTAGTCAAATAAAATAGCTGTAGTTTGCCTTTTTTTTTTTTTGACAAATAATTTGATCAGATAAATACCTTAACCAAGTTTAATGTTTTGTTCTTCCCTCGTATTTCAATTTTTTAAATAAAATAAAATATTTTACTCATATTTTGATGCTTTAATTGAACTTTAGTCAATTAACTAATCATCATTAAAAACAAATATCTCCTCTGGACATCACTTTTGGCCACTACTACAGTGCTATGCATAAGTTTAGACACCCATGCTAAAGTTGACTAAAAAGAGGAATAAAAAATCATCTTTTGGAAATTGAACTTAATGCCTTAATTTAAAAAAATGTGGAAAAATCCAACCTTTAAGGACACCAATTTTCTTTGTGAGTGAATAATGTATCGTAAATAAATAAATGTTCTTCCTTAAAATACAGGGTGCATAAGTCTGGACACCCCTATGTACCTATGCATACCTAGAGATTGGCATGGTTTTATTTCAGTTAGTCTAATAGCTGGTTTGATTTGCATTGAGAGATGATCTTATGGAAAGTACTCCATGCCAATCTCTAGGTATGGTGAAGGCTATGTGATGATGTGGGGCTATTTTAATTCCAAAGGCCAAGGGAACTTTATCAGGATGCATAGTATCCTGGATCCATGAAGTAACTGGCCTTTAAAAATAAAAATCTGCCTGCCTCTATGGGAATTTAACATAGGGGTGTCCAGACTTATGCACCCTGTATTTTAAGGAAGAACATTTATTTATTTATGATACATTATTCATTCACAAAGAAAATTGGTGTCCTTAAAGGTTGGATTTTTCCTAATTTTTTTTCCCCAATTTCCAAAAGATGATTTTTTATTCCTCTTTTTAGTCAACAGCATGGGTGTCTAAACTTATGCATAGCACTGTATATATATATATATAAAGATCATTTAGAGTCAGATATTTATTTATTTATTTATTTCGCAATATTTTGACAAATTTTGGTTGTATTTATTTAACTAACTACCTGCCCATTACATGTGGCTACTTATCAGATAAATAAAGAAAAATAAAACATTTTATTTTTAAAATAAATACAGTAGTCAACATTTGAAGTGGATCAAAACCTTTTATCAAAGTTATACATGAATTTTGAACAATACCCGTTCTTGTCTTTGGAGAACTTTGATGAACTTTTCAATCCACTTCAAATGTTGACTACTGTAAATAGACATGAGACATTAATAATATTAAAGTAAATCTGAACAAAATAAAGAATGGCTTCTTATCAAGAACCATATTTTGCTCTATATATATATATATATATATATATATATATATATATATGTGTGTGTGTGTGTGTGTGTGTGTGTGTGTGTGTGTGTGTGTGTGTGTGTGTGTGTGTGTGTGTGTGTGTGTGTGTGTGTGTTCTTGGAGATTAATAAAGTTCTTGATGATTTATACGTTCTTTAGGTTCAGTGTTTTGGTTTCTGGGTTCTGTTAAACAAACATAGATGGTTTTCTAAAGAGCTAGAGAATAAAAAGTTCTTTGTGGAACTGAAAATATGTGATATCTTGTGATACCAGTCTCGAAACACTTTAGTATTTAATTGCAACCTTTAGGAGTGTGTATAAACTTCTAACTCTGCACTGATAATATTGAATCTGTGAGGTAAGACGCAACTACATCGGAAACTGTGTAATAAGTGTCTGTCTCTCTCTCTCTCTCACCCTCCCTCTCCTGTACCTGACACCTTCTACGTCCTCCATGAACTTCTCTCTTCGGCCCATCTGCCCCCTTACCACCTCTCCCACACTCTCCCAGCTCACCCACCTACTCAACGGGTGCTCACTCACACACACACACACTCACCCAGTGCCCGACGCAGCAGGGGTCTCCCGCAGTACTGCCCAGCACCAGCAGGGGGAGCGGCACCTGTCTTCATGCATACAGAGCGCACTAACATATTTCTCCAGTATGTTGTATGTATTCACAGTAGGCTATGCACATTTTCTGAATGCACTGAATACTCAGATGACCTGCTGTGTTCAGTAGAGCACTGCGTGAGATCCACAATGCAATGCACTTGACCTTCCATTTCCTGCAATGAATTATGTTTAACATAATTTATGTTAAACATAATTTTAAATTTCTCTTTCTTAAATTTCGTAATTATTTCTAAAATATTTGATGCCACAAGTTGTGAAGTAAAAAAAAAAAAAAAGTAAATTAAACATGCAGGTCATGTGACAACAATGTAGCATATTACTTTTTTGAATATTGTTACTTATCGCACATTGTTTCACTTACATATTATTTCATAAAAAAAGTATGCAGTACATAGTGAAAACATTAGTGAGTTGACCATGGTCACAATAGTCTACTCTTAAAGGGATAGTCCACCCATTAATTCTGTCATCGTTTACTCATCGTTCCAAACCTGTATGACTTTCTTTCTTCTGCGGAACACAAAAGAAGATATTTTGGATAATTATAACAATTTTGGTTTCCATTGACTTTTATTCTACAAGGATTTTGGTAAACAGCTTCGGTTCCTATTGACTTCAATGGGAATCAAAACTGTTTGGTTACCAAAATTCTTCAAAATAGCTTCTTTTGTGTTCAACAGAAGAAAGAATGCATACAATCATACTGGTTTGGAACAACATGAGGGTGAGTAAATGATGACAGAACTGTAATTTTTGGGTTGACTATCCCTTTAACACAGAAACAATTCTGACAAATGATTGTACTCATTAGGGTCTCTGCTGGTGTGGACTGATGACATATGGTGGACAGCAGTAAGAAGGAAGAAATGGACTGAGAACTGCTGACACACACACACACACACCGGTATTGTCTGGCTGGCTTTCTGTCCCCACCTGCTGGCTAAAGAGCCAAACACACACTGAGTGAGTAGTTGTGTGTTTGTAACACCTATCTTCAATTATGTTTAAATGTTCAGCCATTTAAGCTTAACACGGCCTGTCAGTCATCACTCTGTCTGTAGCTGTGTTGCAACATATTGTGTGTGGTTTCCAGGGTGTTGCTATGAAGTTGCTATGGCATTGTGAGTGTTTTTGTCACATCGCTATTTGGTTTCTAGGGAGTTACTAAGTCTAAGGAGGTTTCCAAGGCATTGCTATGTACAGTAGTCGCTAAGGTGCTCAGAATGTTTTTAGAACATTTCTAAGTGGTTTCTATGCAGTTACTAGGGAGGTTTCTAGGGCATTGTGATACAGTTGCTAAGGTGTTCTGAGGGTTTTTATCACATTGCTATGTGGTTTCTAGGGAGTTACTAAGGAGGATTCTAAGGCATTGCTATGTAGTTGCTAAGGTGTTCAGAATGTTTTCAGAACATTGCTATGTGGTTTCTAGGGAGTTACTAAGGAGGATTCTAAGGCTTTGCTATGTAGTTACTAAGGTGTTTTAAATGTTTTTTTCACATTGCTATGTTGTTTCTAGGGAGTTACTAGGGTGTTCTGGATGACTTCTAGGGTGTTGCTATGCAGCTGCTAAGGTATTCTGAGAGTTTTTATCACATTGCTATGTGGTTTCTAGGGAATTACTAAGGAGGATTCTAAGGCTTTGCTATGTAGTTGCTAAGGTGTTTTAAATGTTTTTTTCACATTGCTATGTTGTTTCTAGGGAGTTACTAGGGTGTTCTGGATGACTTCTAGGGTGTTGCTATGTAGTTGCTAAGGTGTTCAGAGTGTTTTTATTACATTGTTATGTGTTTTAAAGGAAGTTACTACTATGTTCTGGATGCTTCTAGGGTGTTGCTATGCAGCTGCTAAGATGTTCAGAGTGTTTTTAGAACATTTCAAAGTGGTTTCTAGGGAGTTGCTAGGGTCTTCTGGGTGGCTTCCAGGGCGTTGCTGTGCAGTTGCTATGGTGTTCGGAGTGTTTTTATCGCATTGCTATGTGGTTTCTAGGAAGTTACTAGGGTGTTCTGGGTGGCTTCCAGGGCGTTGATGTGCAGTTGCTAAGGTGTTCCGAGAGTTTTGCTATGTTGTTTCTAGGGAATTACTAAGGAGGATTCTAAGGCATTGCTATGTAGTTGCTAAGGTGTTCAGAGTGTTTTTATTACATTGTTATGTGTTTTAAAGGAAGTTACTAGGGTGTTCTGGATGCTTCTAGGGTGTTGCTATACAGTTGCTATGGTGTTTGGAGTGTTTTTATCGCATTGCTATGTGGTTTCCAAGGAGTTACTAGGGTGTTCTGGATGCTTCTAGGGTGTTGCTATGCAGTTGCTATGGTGTTCGGAGTGTTTTTATCGCATTGCTATGTGGTTTCTAGGGAGTTACTAGGGTATTCTGGGTGGCTTCCAGGGTGTTGCTATACAGCTGCTAAGGTGTTCAGAGTGTTTTTATTACATTGTTATGTGTTTTAAAGGAAGTTACTAGGATGTTCTGGATGCTTCTAGGGTGTTGCTATGCAGTTGCTATGGTGTTCAGAGTGTTTTTATCGCATTGCTATGTGGTTTCCAAGGGGTTACTAGGGTGTCCTGGATGGCTTCCAGGGCGTTGCTGTGCAGTTGCTATGGTGTTCAGATTGTTTATTAGTGTGTTGCTACGTGGCTTCTAAAGTTTTAAGTGTTTTTAGCATGGTGCTGTGCTGTTTCTGATTGGTGTTTTGTGTGGTTGCTTACTTTCAGCTTAGTTTCACCTGTTTTGAGTCTGATGACTAAGTAACAGCACATCTTTCCTCATCAAGACGTGTGATTTGAAGAAGCATTTATGTCTGGAGCACAAACAGGACGAGTCATGTGCCCTATTTTAAGGGTCACTGTATAAAACAGGTGGTCCTGTATAGAGCTGATTGGCGAGTGAGCAGGTGCGGAGGCTGAACTCAGGGCCTGATGTTGTTTATGTTTGGGATGGGGCCGTGGACCAGGAGGAAGGGAGGTGGCCGTCCTGCATAATTCCACGTTTCAGTTTTTAAACGCAGGCCACAGCCTCACAGAAATATCATCACGCCGGCTCTCCCTCGCTAATTACTGCCTTCAGTACCCTCCACTGGCTCTGCTCGCTCGCTCTGGACAGATCCGCAGTCTTCACAGACAAAAACACTCGTTACATCAACACACTTGTGTTGTGTCTGGAAAGTGGGGCCGTTTATAGTGATATGCGGAAATGTAGATTTATGGATGGGTCATTTCCATTATGTGGATCCTTTTGAACTCTGTAACCTTCAAAACCCACTCATATATACCCACTTCGTTATAATTTAAGATTTATATAATAGTGCATATCAGACTTCAAGTTTATTGATTATGAATTGGTCATAGACTATGACAACAGATTAAAAAGAGATGGAAAAAAGACCTGGATGGATGTCAAATTTGATTTTAAATGTTTCATTTTATATATTTTTAATACTCTTTTCTTTCTTTTTATAAGAAATCGTTCTTGTAATTGTGTAGCACTTTGACTTTGGAACATTGATTTGATATTATCAACCTGATTTAACCAAACAGGATGGAATATTTTAGTCACGCAAAACCAACTAATACCACAAAACATTACAGAATCTATCAAATCCATTGCTAATACTGGCTTTTGTTAGTTAAAGAGATTGTAGCAAAGACTAACATGATGGAAAGTTATATTAGGAACACTGGAAACATGATTAAATTAAACACCAATTAAAACAATATTCCTAAGAAAACATATTCCTTTCTATGTAAAGCACTTTGAATTGACATAGTGTATGAAATGTGCTATATAAATAAACTTGCCTTGCCTAAGAAAACATGTTTAGTTTGAAATATTTTGATTATAGAAAATAAATAATGCTGAACAAAAAAAAAATTCACTCCAACCAAGTAGTGAAATTATTCAGTGAAATCAAACCTTTTTTATTGTGTTAAAACAAACTAATATGATTTTCATCGTAAAAAAAAAAAAAAAAAAAAAAAAAACTGGTTATTGTTTTATCTAAAGCCAAATTAGGACTGATCCAGATCACACATTTGGTCACTTTGTGTGGGAATGTGTGTGTTTGTGTGTCGCCGGGCTGAACGAGGACACATGCAAAGGTTCATAACAAATAAACAGTCAACAAATTGTGCCGCTCGAGCCCACCTCCCACACACAGCCTGGCACGACGCCCGCCTGACTCACCCATCTAATGACAGACTATTACAATAAAGTGTGTTGAATCACCGAAACAAGAACGCAGCCTTCAGATGGCAGATATAAAACAGTCGGGCTCAGAGCCACACGAGATCTCAGCTTATCAGCATATTAGCATGATTTCTGAAGGATCATGTGACTCTGAAGACTGGAGGAATGATGCTGAAAATACAGCTTTGATCACAGGAATAAATTACAGTTTACAATATATTCACATAGAAAATAGTTTTTTTTAAATTGTAATAATATTTCACCATTTTTACTGCATTTTTATTGAGTAAATGCAGCCTTGGTCAGTCTTTTTATTTTTATTTTCTCTGATATGTGTCACTTTGGTTTTCAGTGGCGTTGTACATTTTTGACATTAAATGTGCAAAAATTTTGCTTAATTTTTTACATCGCACAAAAACTTGTAGACTTTTTATATCCACTCTATATTTATTTCCCATAGCGCCATCCTTATTTAAAAAAATAAAATACTATAGTACTTTGAAATATGCCATATACTGAAATTCATGTACAATGGTTTTATAAGCTACAGCACAGAACCTGATTTCACCAGCGCAACACGTTCCTGGATCAACATCTTTATTGATCCCGGAACAACATTCCAATCAACCAATCAGATTTGAGGGACAAGTTTACAGTTTGTGTCAAGTTTACGCTTACAACCAGAGTTTGCTGCTTGTACATCAGTGTTATTCACCTATCATTTCCCCTTTACATTTTAGGGATGAGTTATGGGTAGGGATATGAATTTTCGAACAAGAATGTTGTTCCAGGATCAACAAAATATGTAAATCCAGAAGCATGTCATTCTTGGCAAAATCAGGAGATTCGGTACAACATGGTATTTCCAAGAAATAACACGTCACTACCACGACATGTGCAGAATAACATGATAGTACTATGAATCTTTTTGGCATTTTTAATGTTGTATTATTGCCTATAGTGTTCAACAAAAATACCATCTGATACTATAATGTTGCTACAGTACTTTTTTTGGGAGGGACAGTTATTGTTACTGCTGTTAAATCATAATACACAACTATGGCATCTCTTTCATCTCCTGTTGCTGTTTTTTGTTTCATTTACTTATTTATAATCAGAAACTATGGTTGCGAATGAAGGTGTGTTAGGAAAACAGGTCATGCTGAATAACAACCAGAGTCACAAACTTAAACTAGCAAAACTGTCTGGTATTTGGCATAATGGAGTCTCTCAGGAGGGAATCGTAGATTTTGAGGTGCTTTCACAGAACGGGGGACGGTGTGTGTCGAGGGTTGCGTTGGTGACAGGCTGTCCAGGGCGGGCGAGAGATGGAGTGATAGAGGGGATGGAAGGAAGAGTCTGCAGTCTGCAGGAAGATGGATCACACCAGGAAGATTAATTAGTCTCTGACAGCGACAGCTAAAGTGTTATTGCCATCTGGAGAGTGAGGAACTTCAGGAGACTTCTGAGTGTCAGTGTGTGTGTGTGTGTGTGTGTGTGTGTGTAAGACTTGAGCTTGGCAGTGCTGTTATTGATGAAAACAGTTCTCGCCAAAATGGCAAAGCGACTGAAAGGTGTCGAAGAAGGACATCACATGCGATGACCTTCACAAACAAAGTGATAATTGTGTGTGTGTGCGTGTGAACATGTGTTTTTGGCATGTAGAGGGAGGTGACTTTGCAGTTGTCTTTTTAAAATCTTCTCAGAATATATAATAGTTCATTAAATGGCACCACAACAACAGGGCCATTAATGGTCAAATTTTAACAAAAACAAAGTAAGATCAACTAATATTGTAGCTTACTCACTCGTCACAGGCCCTGTGAAGTCAAGCGACTGCACTAACAAACTCTCAACAACAACAACAACACATGGAGTTCAATACAACTCATTAAATAACTTTTTCATTTATGATTTGTGTCACGTCTCTAGTGAAGTTATTTTCCAATGACTAAGTAACCAAGTGCTACCAAGTGCTACAAAACCATGTATTTTCCTGATCGTGCACAAGAGGGCGACAGTGAGAGAGCTGAGGACGACAGAAGAGATTTATGACCACTAGAGGGCATCAGAAAACAAAGAAAAATATTAATGATTGTCTGATTTGATGACCTTTTATATGCGATTTAAAACCATTGAGTGTGCTTTATGTAGGCTATGACAAATGCCTTAATTTTGTGTTGTTACACTGGTTTAGTGATGGTATCAGGTAGTGATACACTGGAGACTGACAAATTACTTATAAAAATGTGAAAGTACTATAGTACTCTCATGATTTTTTGGAAGATTGACTATGGTAAAACTGTGGTATTCTTAGAAATGCCTTAGATTATCATGTTAATACAATGGTAAATGCATTTCAGTACTATGGTATATATCAAAACAACATATTACTTTTTAGAAAAGAATACAGTGACACCACAAAAAAGTGCCACACTTTTGCAACATTTTTATTTAGTTAGACTGCCTGTTTGATCATAAAACGGCAATGCATTTATATATATATATATATATATCATCATCATCGGCAGTCCGTCGTGTATCGACGATGACTGTCTGGATTGGAGGCTATTGTAGGCAGGCTCTCATGTGGGCTAGAAGGCCTGCTCTCGATCTACAGCAGCGATGGCATTTGCTACAGACAAAGTCTTTTGCTACAGTGGAATAGTGCCGCCTCTCATGGGTTTTTGCATATTCTTTCTGACGTTTTTTCTCAACAGCTGCGACTGCTGTTTTCAATCTGCGCTGCCATTTCTCACGCTGCAGGGCCTGTTCCTCCCAGCTTTCCGGGGAGATCCCGGTGTTCCTCATATGCCTTTTCAGGGCATCTTTAAAACGCAGTTTTTGACCACCACGGCTTATTTTGCCCTCTTTTAGCTCTGCGTAAAAAACTGCTTTGGGCAGTCGGCTGTCACTCATCCGGCGCACATGTCCAGCCCATCGCAGTTGTGATGATGTAATAAGGGCTTCAACACTGACACAGCCAGCTCGTTGGATTACCTTTACATCTGGGATTCGGTCCTGCCATCTGATGTGTAAGATGGCCCGTAGATGACGTAGCTGAACTCGTGTGAGTATTTTGATATGCCTGCTGTAGAGCGTTAAACACTCAGTGGCATAGAGCAGGCAAGGAAGTACAGCAGCATTGTAGACTTTCACTTTTGTGCTGTACGAGATGTCGTGACAGCTCCAGAGGCGCTTCTCGAGAGAGCCAAAAGCCTTGGTAGCAGACTGAATTCTTCTCTCAACTTCCAGATCTGAGGAGTTTGTGTAAGTCACTGTACTGCCAAGGTATGTGAAGGCCTTGACAGATTTCAGGGGCTCTCCATGCACCGTCACTGGCTGTGGCTCTCTCATATTTTTGGAGCACATTGGTGGTGGTTGATACAAAAGTTCAGTCTTAGAGATGTTAATGTTCAGTCCGAACAGATCTGCTGCCCACGAAAGCCGGTCTACTATATGTTGCATGTCTTCAGCGTTGCTAGCCACGAGAGCAGAATCATCTGCATAGAGCAGCTCCCGTATGCATAGTTCTCTGGTCTTGGTGGTTGCTCTAAGTCGGGCTAAGTTGAAAAACTTGCCGTCTGTCCTAGTGCGAATAAAGATCCCCTTGTGCAGATCAAGGCCCATTGAATCTAGCACAGCTGTGAGGTATAGCGAGAAAAGTGTGGGTGCAAGCACACATCCCTGTTTCACACCATGGTTAACTTCGAAGGCTTCACTGGGTTCCCCACCAATGAAGACTTGTCCTTTCATCCCTGTGTGAAACTGCTTGATGATGTTAACAAGCTTCTCGGGGCATCCATAGATCTGTAAGACTTTCCAAAGAGTTTCTCGATCGACCGTGTCGAAAGCCTTTGAAAAATCTACGAACACCACAAAGAGAGGCTGATGTTGCTCCACTGCTTTCTCCTGTAGCTGCCGTAGAGTAAAAATCATATCAGTGGTAGATCTCCCCGACCTAAAGCCGCATTGACTCTCTGGTAAGACTTGCTCGGCGATGTTCTTGAGCCGACTGAGTATAATTTTAGCCAGAACTTTGCCTGTTATGGCTAACAAGTAAATGCCTCTGTAATTTCCACAGTCTGCTCGGTCTCCCTTTCTCTTGTAGATTGTGACAATCAGTGCATCCTTGAAATCCTGAGGTACACACTCATGAACAAGGCAGCTGTTAAAAAGTTTCAGGAGCTCCTCTCTGAGTACTCTTCCTCCTTTCTTGAGCACCTCTGAGGGGATTCCATCTAGACCTGGTGCTCTGTGGCTTGCTGTGGCCTTTAGGGCTTTCTCAAGCTCTTCCATAGTGATCTCATAGCAGAGGTCATCACGACTCTGGTGTCCCTTTAGCCATTTACAGGCATCTGGTTCAGCGGATCCTTGCTGATTTAACAGATTACAGAAATGCTCTTTCCATCTACTCTGAATCTCATGTAGTTCAGTGTAGAGTTTTCCTCCATCTGCTGACTTGACAGGTACCACTGCATTGCTCCTTGGACCATAGATGGCCTTTAGTCCTGTAAACAATCCATGATAATCATGGTTGTCAGCCATGCTTTGCAGTTTTTCTGCCTGCCTACGCCACCAGTCATTCTTTATTCGCCTCACCTCTCTCTGTACTTTGGCCTTGATCTCAGCAAAATCAGCCCTACTCCCATTAGAGTTTTCCTGCAGATGTCGCTTATGCAGGAGGTGCTTTTCATCCAGCAGCTTCTGGATCTCCTCATCATGTTCCTGAAACCAGTCAGGAGTCCTACGCTGTGGGTGACCTAAGGTCATTTCTGCTGCAGAATAGACTGCCTTCTTCAGTGCTTGCCATTGTTCTTCAATGTCCTCTGATCCTACTGTTTTGACTTTTGCACCATTTACTGCAGATGACACAGTATATATATATACTTAAAAGGGCGATAACAAACTGTTTTCTTTTTATATTAGGTAGCCTATCATTAACAGGTGTTTATTTATAGATAAATGCATTTGATTTGTTTTATTTTATTAAGTACTGTTCTTTATTGGCATGACCTTTTTACGAACAATATTTTAAGAGCTTCAATACAAATAAAATAAAAACTATAATGTTACTAAAATAAAAACTACAATATTACAATATAACAATAAGATAATATACAATAGAATATAGAATATCGCAACCATTCAACGAGAGACCATTAACCATTCATCCATAATAACTATTCTCCTTGAACTCAAATTCCCACAATCCCCGGTTGCCACGTGCGCGTGTCCTGTCAGCAAACCGGACTAAACGTCACATTCCTGCATTCTCATCCCTGCGAGCGCGAGCGTGTGTGTGCGTGCGTGTGTGAGAGAGAGAGGGACGCAGGCTAATCTCTCCTTCTTCCAGGACACCTCTCTGTCCACGGGAAGCACTCATGCCCGGGCGGGTTTAACCGCGGAGGACCCCGACCGCAGACCTCGGGTGAGTGTTTGCGTGTGTTTGGGCGCAGATGGGAAGGTCTCGCCGGTTCGGGGTGTTTTACTGTGTTTACTGTGGCGCAGAGTGTAGTAACAGCGCGCGACCGGATGGAACGTCTCTGATACATTGTAACACTTCCCACTCTTTGTGATCCGCAACTTTGAATCGTCTTGTTGATAAACTGCATCTGTTTGATCTGGCGGCAGCGGTGCTTTGATCACGGGCTGATGACAGTCTGACTGAACCTGTTGACGACTCTGATTCTTTTGTTCAGTGTGTGTGTGTTATTGTTTTTATTGCGGCTCTTTTGCAAGCCTCACGTCATAATAGGGGGCTAATTTAAATCCATTAAGGCACACATGTTACGTTCGTTGGGAATACACTGTCAGATGTGTTCGTGTTGAGTGATTAACTGATCTGTTGGTGTTATGGGCGGTCTTTATATCAGCGTGATCATGAGATTGTTGTATTCCTGCTGGCCGGTTCAGGACAGTATTACCGGTGTCATATCGTATCGATCCCCGGTGGTTACATCAGACGCGGGCAAGGCCACAAACACACACAGTGTGTGCAGTTAAAGAAGCCCGATCTTCCCTCGTCATCCTCAGTGACACGCAGCTGGCCTGCATTTACACGATATATACACCTATCTATTTTGCAACTGATTCAGTATTGCAACAAATGAACCTTAATATGCATTTTAAACATTTTATTATAATTTGCCATTGCATTTTTGCTAAGTTGTTTTGTGATCTGGATCTGAGAAATGGTTGTTGTTTTTTTGGACTGCCTAACTAAGCTTGATTACAATATGAATCAATTTAAAATATTATAAATAGAGTTTCTCACTTGAAATTAATGAGAATATTTTATACTAATAAAATAACTACAAATAAGTTACTTTACCTGTGTGTCAATGCTGTTGTTGGACGCTGGTCTGAACATAAGTATGACTGATAATAATCATTGGCTATAGTGATTTATCAGATCCTGGATTCTGTCTGATTCAGCATATGAAGACTAGTCATGATTATTGTTCTGAATATGCTTTATAATATTAGCGGTGTGTATATATATACATGCATGTACTGTGTGTGTGTGTGTGTATATATATATATATATATATATATATATATATATATATATATATATATTAAATAAATAAATAAATAAATAAATAAATTAGCTGAAATGCAGTCAGTGTTAAACATATAGGGGGAAACATTTGAAGGGTTATGTGCAGTCGTCCAAATCACTGTGAATTTCTCAGTATATGGAGGTGTGTGTGTAGAGAGAGAGAGACATGTCTATACAGGCACATGTCAGTCTGACAGCATCATACTGGAGTACTCTTTGTTAAAACTGTTAAACAAGTCATTAATTTAAAGTATAAGAGTGACATTTGACTGTATAGATGTGAGAAGCTGCAGTCTGACTCGTGGCTCAGTGGATTCAGTGTGTGATCACATTCTGTTCTGTGTGTGTTTACAAAAGTAAGGCAGGTTTGGAGAGGTGTGTGTGTGTGTGTGTGTGTGTGTGTGTGTGTGTGTGTGTGTGTGTGTGTGTGTGTGTGTGTTTTCAGATGATGATGATGATGATGAAATTCTGCATGATGGCTGGACTGTCAGACCTGATGAGGGATCTTGAATGATCTACAAAAACAATCCGTGAGATGAATAAAATAAAATGAGCTGTATATTTATTGGAAGAAACGCATGTTATTTTTGCTGAAACGTGGTAAATGTTGTGACTTGGTATAATAATCTATTATGGTTGTTTTTCTGGCTCATGTTTCATGCCTCATCATGCTCTGAAATGTCATTAATTTCTCTGGATTGTTAACATTATACTTTCCGAGCATTTGTCTCTAAACTTTTATTTACATTACAGATTACTCAGACATTGAGAGACATTTTAAGTTCATCAATATTTAGGTTTGCTATTGTTTGACTCTTAAAAGTGTTGACAGATGATAACAAGTCATGATGGGGGATTATGTATAGTACACACTAACATCAGAATAGACAACATTTCATCTTGTTGTATAAACATATTCCTTGACAAAAAGGGCTTTGTTTGTCTCGCAGAACAGTGCTGATAGGGCTGTTTTCAGCCGCCCATTATTGATTATCCAATCCCTGCTGCGCTCATCATGAACTAAGATTCTGATTGGTTCAGCCTGACACTGTCCGTGCTTCTCATTGGTCGTTTGTGGTGCTGTGTGAGTTGGAATGTGTGTGGAATGTGCTCACTTCCTGCTTCTTCAGCCAATCAGAACACCCGGATCTCATCACATACCATTGGGATTCAGATCACATCATGAGTGTGTGAGAGAGGT
>CM038632.1:32980381-32995381 GCA_021554675.1 Leuciscus idus | reverse complement strand
GAAACATGGCATTTTGTAATCCGATTACTTTTAGCAATTACACTGCTCTTCAAAAGTTTGACGTCGGTAATATTTTTTCTTTAATAGTCTGTTTTTTTTTTCTTTTTCGGTAATAGTCTCTTCTGCTCACCAAGACTGAGCAGAAGAATATCAAAAATGTACTGTATTATATCAAAAATATAGTAAAAATGGCAATATTGTGAAATGTTATTGCAATTTGAAATATGTTTCTGTGTGAATATATATATATATATATATATATATATATATATAAAAATGTAATTTATTCCTGTGATCAAAGCTGAATTTTCAGCATCATTACTCCAGTCTTCAATGTCACATGATCCTTCAGAAATCAGTATAATATGATGACAAAGACAGACAGGTAAAATACTATTAAGGATTGAGGTTAGACTGCTATCTGTATATAAAGTTATATATAATATAAAAAAATATATATATATTAGGGCTGTCAAAAGATTAATCGCATCCAAAATGAAAGTTTGTGTTTACATAGTATATGTGTGTGTACTGTGTATAATTATCTTGTGTATATATAAATACACACACATGCATGTATATATTTAAGAAATATTTGCATACATATACTGTATATATAATTTATATTATAAATATTTTTTTTTTATATACAAATTTTTTTTTTCTTAAATATATACATGCATGTGTGTGTATTTATATATACAAAATAATTATACACAGTACATACATATATATTATGTAAACACAAACTTTTATTTTGGATGCGATTAATCGCGATTAATCTTTTCACAGCCCTAGTGTATATATATATATATATATATATATATATATATATATATATATATATATATATATATATATATAATCTAGTTTGTGAAGTGATGCTCTTTCTCTTGTGTCTCTTGAGCACATTTACATGTGTATGTCGATCCGGGACTATGATGAAGTCTGAAAGAGTGTTCGCTCAGTTATTACAGTCTGATATTTCTTTACTGCAGCAGGGCAAAGTGTACTGGAGACTTTGAACTTCCCGTCAGTGTGTGTGTTTGTGTGTGTGTGTAGACACGTCCACATGTTTGATCACTTGACTGTGTGTGTGTTTGACCTTTTAATCATAAACCACAGTTATAATTGAAGAAGCCCTAGATGTGTGTATTCTCACACTTTACAGACAACATGAAACGGCATAATGCTCTGTAATGCAATATGTTTAAGGTGAAAGTGAATATTATTGTTATTTATTGGGCTTTAATTGGATTGTGAAAAATTGGATGTTATCATTTAAGAGAAATCTGACAAGTGGTTTCAGAGAAATCTTTGGTGAATGATCATGAAAACAAACATGATTCTCTCTGGAATGACATGCACTGCGGAACATGTTAGGAAAGTAAATAGTCAGTCAGTGATCCATCATGATGATGGCTGTGTGTGTGTGTGTGTTTGAGTACGCGAGTGTGTAAGCGCATGCGTGTGTGTGGGGCGTGTCTGTGAGCTCTTTGTTCAAACAGCTGTTGTGAGCGAGTGTAACACACGTGGAGGATTTTACACACTCTACTGCACCAGACAACAAAGAGCACACACACACGCACACACACACACACACACACACACACACACACACACACACACACACACACACACACACACACACACTACACCATCACTGTCACCATCACTTTCTCTGCTTTTCTTTTAAAATAAATTAATACTTTTATTCAACAAGGACAGATCAAATTTATAAAAAGTGACCGTAATGACATTTATATAATGCAAAAGATTTCTATTTCAAATAAATGCTGTTCTTTGGAACTTATCAAGAAAGAATCCTTAAAAATATATCATGGTTTCCACAAAAATATGAAGCAGAACAACTTTTTTCAACATTAATAATAATAAATGTTTCTTGAGCAGCAAATCATCACATTAGAATGATTTCTGAAGGATCATGTGACACTGAAGACTGGAGTAATGATGCTGAAAATTCAGCTTTGATCACAGGAATAAATTAGTTTAACATAGAAAACAGCTGTTTTAAATGGTAATAATATTTCAGACTATTATTGTCATGATTCCCCATGTCTCTGTTTTCAAGGACTCTTATTTTGATGTTGTTTTGTCTTGAAGTGCCTGTGTTCAGTTCATGAGGTTTAGTTCCTGGTTCCCTTGTCTCCATTATAATCTTGTTAGATTCCATGGCTGTGTTCAAAATCTCCCCCTACCCTTCCCTACATTACTCCACTAATATAGTCCCCTTGATGGAGTGAAAGAAAACGAGTGAGTGAATTCAGACACTGAGTGAGCTGGAAGGGCTGGGGCTTTTGCATAGTTTGTAATTTGTTTAATAATCATTTGAAACTGAGAACACTGTCAGATCCAGCAGTAATAAAAAGATTTATCTTGAACTCTGCCATGGAAATTAGCATGTATGTGTTTATACAGTGGCGGCTGCGGATGTAGCTCCAATTGTTGACACTAATGAGAACAGTTTGTAAAGCTGAGGCATTAATGAATGAATGAATGAACAAACGATCTAAAAAAAAAAAGATATTAAACTCGACGGAGGAAATGTGGGTACATTTGACCATAAGTTTTTTGACATTATAGGGGAAGCCGAGCTTCCCTTTCAGTCTTAAAGGGATACTTCACCTCTGGAAAGATGAATGTGTATTTAAAATGGGTCATTTATGTAGAAGAAATGTGAAATTATTTTTGAATTTGGAGCTTTCTAGACTGAGAAAAGCCAGAAAATGTATTTTTGGCTAATGTGGATGAAAGACAACAACTCCCAGAATGCACTTGCTTCGCTGCCCTAGGAGGCCACTCCCAAGCCACGCCTACCGGTAAGAGAGCGCAGTTAAACAAAGCTAAGCTACTAGTGAGTCTCAGTGACGAGTCTGCCCGGGATTTCGAGATCGCCCAAAATGTCCGGGATTCGGCTTTTGCGTTCTACAGTCGCCATTCATTATGTTTACTGTGGCGAGCAGGACGAGGCTGAGGGCCGCGGGAGAACGGCGCGGTGGCGTCATTACTGAGACGCACTGATCTCGTATCTCTCACGGAGGAGCGGGAATTTTCTTAGCAATGTTAAAACGCACATCAACCGATCACTTGTTTAGCGTTCATGTAAACACTACATTCAGATTCACCAATCGGAATGAATTCAGTTAGATTGAAACAAAAGGTGTGCATGTAAACAATGAATGGCGACTGCAGAAAGCAAAAGCCGAATCCCGGACATTTTGGACGATCTCGACGACCGGACATGTCAGGGAAAAAGAGTATGGTAACTCCTACTACTCAGCTTTCTCCACAAAACAAGAGCCTGCTAGCTTAGCTTCCAAAGAAAGATGGCTGACACTGTGTGTACATTCTGTGAGTGAGATCCCACCTCCTATGGGCGGGTTGAGAACATGCGGGACAGCTCCTCCTACTGGCTGTAGTCTTTAGCCTCTGGCCAAAAAATCCTCAGATGACGCAAAATGACGATTTTTGCCTCATCTGAGGATTTTTTCCAGACAAAAAATACATAAATCCCTCATCTCAGGGGGATATGAGGGAGGGAGGCAGGGTAATTTGAAAATACTACAGGTTTTCTACTGATACAAAGCTTAATGCTAAATCCTGAAGTATCCCTTTAACGAAATCCCCACTGGTATAAACCTTAATGAAATAATTTAATAATCCATTATAAACTAATTTATACCTGCATGATATTACGCTGGAGCCACGTTGAACCAGAGATGAATGATGATCTTATCTTCTTATCAGACGCGGGAATTCATTTGGCGTGATAGTCACAGTGCATTATGGGTATTCTATAGCCATTTAGCGTGCATCAGTTGTACACCCTTTATTGCAGTGCATTGTGGGTTTGAATGAGTTCACTCGATAACGTCCACTATGGTTTAGTCATGTCAATTAATCACAATCACCTGTCCTTTATTTCGCCTCTCATCATCCTGTGCATTTATAACTGAGAGAGTCTTCAGTTCTGTGGCTTGTGTTAACGCTTCATGCTGCGGTTTATCTGTCAAACATCAAATCAAGTTATCACCCTGAAGCTGACAGACAGACAGACAGACAGACAGAGAGACAGACAGATTTTACTGCAGTGCTGGAAGAAGGAACTATTTTAGTGGGAATTAGACACACAAAGAACAGCTGAACACACACACATGTATTGCACTGTTGTGTTTCTGTTCCTTATTCTGTTAGTGTAGCTGTGCTGTTGTCATTGTTTGTGCTTCATGTGTGATGTGTATGCAGATAGAAGTTATAAAACAACATGACATTTAGTTATTACAATAATTTCAGGAATGTGATTTAGTTTTTTTCACATTCACACGTCAAGCAACTGTAATGCTGCATATCACTAGATAGTGCAGAGGCTGGTCACTAGTAAGCATTCCTATTTCCTGGTTACCCTAAACTGAAACAAAAACAAAAAAAGGTTTTACTCAAGCAATTTTTCACATTTCACAACTAATTACAAAGAAATGGCAAGTAACACATTTAATTAAATGTGAAATATTGAAAAACTGAAATAGTATTTTTGTTGTCGCTTTACCATAAGGTTCCATTTGTTAACATTAAAAATACTTCTAAAGCTTGATTAATCTGAGTAATTAGATTGCTTCTAGACCAGTGTTATTTTTTTTTAGATTTACTAATGTGTTATTAAAATCAAAAGTTGAATCTGTTAAAATTATTTAAAAACATGAACTAACAATGAACAGTTGTATTTCTATTAACTAACGTTAAGAAAGATAAGTACTGCAACCCATGTATTGAGTTTAACTTACAAACTAACATTATCTATTGAAAAATTTTACTGTATTTTCGGTTTCACTATTTTAAGGTGTCATTGTTATAGTGTAATTATATATTTAAGTACTGAGTAATAGTAAGCTACTACATGTACTTACTATAGGGTTAGGGTAGGATTAGGATTTGGTTGAGGGTTAGTTGCATGTAATTATGCATTATTTACTGTTGTTACTATGGTAAGTACATATAACATATGTAACAAGGACACTGTAAAATAAAGTGTTACCGTATTTTCTTGTAAAATGTACTCCAATAATTTTTATTTACAACTTCGAAAAATAATTGTATGCAGTGTAGTAATTAAGAATGTCAGTAAATAACATGCACAAAAAATTTAGCATCCTTGAAGTTATTTTGGGAAAAAAATTGGTATTAACTCTTTCTGCCTCTCAAACAACTTTTCTGATGATGCAATCAAGAGGAAAATGATGTTAACTAATAAAATCTCTGCCTAATTGGATCCACAATTCAATCAAATTAGCCTAAGTCTTGTCGTACAGTGTCTCTCACAAAAAGTTGTTTAATTTGGAAATGTTGCAAATTCTATTTGATGATTTCTTTCGGTTAATTTTGGAGTTTTGGAGTGTGTTCCAGAATTGTCCTGTATTGTGATTATGGAGTGTGTTCCAGCGGCAGGTTTAAGTGTTGCAGTGAGTGTGCCGGCCGTCCATTAGCACACAGAGTGTGTGAGCGCCCGAGGCTGTGACTGTCCTGTCAGAGACGTTTGCTCATTTACACTTGACATGATGTTATCCAGAGGGATGAAATTCTGCGTGAAATGAGACATATTCATTGTGACGAGCACCATTATGTGACCAGCTAATGGAAGAGCCCTAATGAGAGCAGAATTAATCTTATTTCTGGCTAAACTGATTTTTAGACTTCCTGCCAGTATATTCAGCTCATTAGATTAAAGCCTCTTTTTTTTGTGTTATTTCCAACATATCTCAAATATTTTCTGATTTCGAGCCTAATGACATTGATATTTTCATCTCATCCCATTGTGCATTTGTATAAATTAACCGAAAAGACATTTATTAATTATTATGATTTTTTTTTATTATTATTATCAATTATTATTGTTGTTGTTATTATTATTATTATTTATTTTAAAGACATTTACTCTGTATAAAAAGTTTGAAAACTGTATGGTTTAAAGTCGGCATGAAACGGACATTCATCAGAGTGTAACGCTTCTGGAACAAGAACAAATGTGGGCGGGGCTTGATTTTGTCTATAGGGAATTGATGGTTGTGGTTTGCTATTGGTGGATTTAATGTGATTGACAGGTTGTCCCGCCCTCGCGCCAGTAAACGCATCATCAGAGAATAGAAGAGAGGGAGGGGAAGTTATTTTTGATTCAAGATTACAAGGCACATGAATTAAAGCAAAAATATTGATGACTCATCCTGCACTATACAGATTTTTGTCCAATCAAATGCTCTCTAGACTGAGAGTGTCCCTCCCCCAAAACCACAGACCAGCAAGTAGTACATTTTCCGTAAAGGGCGATGCAAAACTTCCCGTTTCATTAGGAAATATGTCAACTCAGTAAAACAAAAATAAATTAGTGTGTGTGTGTGATTGGCCGCCTGCTTTGACATCAGCTGTTCAGTCTAATATGACAGTAAGACTTGATACACACACTTAAGCTGAAGACGGAGGAGGAGAAAACAGAAAGAATTGGAGGTCACCACATCAGATCAACAGGATTAGAAGCGTGAGAACTTTCATTGTCAGTAGATTCAGATGGACAGGTTTAATGAGGCGAGTCAGGATTCGAGATCCATGACCTCTACTGACTTCACTATGATCATCTGTCAGTGTCTCTCTTGAGTGTTTACACACACGCGCGCACACACGCACACACACACTACATTCTCTAAAGTGTCTGATGTGGAATATATGTGGAACAGTAACAAAAAGTATCCTATAAGCATGGTACTTTTGAAAGAAGCCTCTTGTGCTCACCAAAGCTGCATTTATTTAAAATTTGTAAAATATCATTAAAAAGCAAAATAACTGTTTGCTTTTTGAGTATATTGTAAACTGTAATTTATTCCTGTGATCAAAGCTGAATTTTCAGCATCATTACTCCAGTCTTCAGTGTCACATGATCCTTCAGAAATCATTCTAATATGATGATTTGCTGCTCAAGAAATATTTCTGATTATTACTGTTGAAAACAGTTGTGATGCGGTCATGCGGAATATTTTTGTGGAAATTTGTGGATTTTTTTTTTTTTTTTCAGGATTCTTTGAAAAGAAAGTTCAAAAGAACAACATATATTTGACGTGGCAATTTGAATGCATCTTTGTTAAATAAATAAAAGTATACATATCTTAAGAAAAACTGATAGACCACAAAAAAATTTACCTGTAGTGTATGTGTGTTAGAACTGTGTGTTTTTTATGGTAGAGTTCTGATCATTATGAACAGAGAAACAAATGATCTGACCCACTGGTTTGGCACTCTGAAATCTGCTAGATCAGCCAAATGCTAATATATCAACTGTGCTCTATAATACAGAGAATAAAGAGAGAAACCCCAGCACTGTTGCTTTCACTATCATTATGTATTGTGCATGGATAAGGATAACAGATTTTCTGGTGGGAGTGTAAAATGCATCAGTGCATTGTACTGCATCAGTCTTACAATTAAAATTCAGTGTTTCATTGGAGGAATTGAACCGTATGTTTCATTTTGAGTTTGATTTATGTGCGAGAAATAATTTGTACCATTTATTTTGTATAATCAGATTAATTTGTAATTTTTTTGCTATTTTCTTTGTGATTTCTAGTGGTCAACTGATAATTATTTTAGACCAATATATTGCTGATATAATTTTTTATATATATATATATGCAGTGAATATGGAGTGAGAAATGCCTCATTATTTTAACTAGATTTTTTCTTGCTTTAAACATTTCTTATCTAGTTTGTTACTGTTTGGTAATAATTAGACTTTCTGATTAAAATATAGATTCAATATTGTAGATTGAATTAGGCTGATTAATATCAAGATTTATTTGAGTGTCAGATCTCTGGTTGCTTTAGTGCTCTATGTTTGGCATCATGATGAATTTTTAAACAAAAGGATCAATTGACAGATCACGGGTGGTACAAAGAACAGTTGCTTAAACCGAGTAAATCATCTTAAATATGAGCAGATCTCGAGTGTGTGTTATTCTGAATGTGTAGTGTAAGATGGTGCTGCTCTAGTTGTAAATCCTCTTTGCTTGGCCAATATTCAAGTAGTGACTTAAGGCCAGATTAAAGCCTCTCTCTCTCTCTCTCACTCTCTCTCTCACCTGGCCGTAAGCAGGGCCCGTCATCTCACCGACCCAGAGCGATGGTCATGCAAATCCCAGTGGAGGAGCACTTGAGTAATTGTACTTTTGTTACTTTAGTTGCTTGGAACTGTAATTGAGCCTTTTTTGGGGGTGAATTTGTACTTTACCTGAGCACTAATGAAACTGAATACTTTTGCCTTATTACTTATCAAAGTAAAAAATTATATTTCACTTTGCTAATATTAAGTTATTTTAACCAGAACATCCAGTCTCTCCACTGATTTCATCCGTTTATTTTTAAAGCTGTGAAAGAGAAATGTTACTTTTTCATTTGAATTATGCGAGAACAATTAAATGCGGAAATGTTAATTTTGCTTCAGTATGTGTTTTGCTGGCGGTGCCGATGGCCTCGTGGGCAGCACCGACATGTAGCGCCGCCGTGCTTCAGGCAACCTGAGGTCGAGTCACAGCTCGTGGACCTCTCCTTTCCACTCTATACTGTCCTATCATAATAAAGGCAAAAATGTTTTTTTGCTAAAATTTTTGCCTTTTGATTAAAATTAAATATAATATACTACATATATACACACATAGAGTGAGAGAGAATTTTTTATTTAGTATCATTTTTATATTTAGTGTGTGTATATAACCTATATATATATGGCTGCATTTATTTGAGCGAAAAACACCATAAAAACAGTAATATTGTGAAATATTATTATAATTTTAAATGTTTTCTATGTGAAATATATGTTAAATTAATATATTCCTGTGATCAAAGCTGAATTTTCAGCATCATTACTGCAGTCTTCAGTGTCACATGATCCTTCAGAAATCATTCTAATATGATGATTTGCTGCTCAACAAACATTTCTGATTATTATCAATGTCGAAAACAGTCGTGCAGCTTCATATTTTTGTGGAAGCTGATACTTTTCCCCCCCACATGATAGAAAGTTCTAAAGAACAGCATTTATTTTAAATATAAATATTTTTTGACATTGTCTTTATACAATTTTGTAACATTGTGTCTTTACTGTCACTTTTGATCCATTTAATGCATCCTTTATTAATAAAAGTATTAATTTCTTTCTAAAAGTAAAAAATCGAACTTACCCCAATCTTTTTGACTGTATATAGTACTATATAACAATAATATAATAGTATAAGAGTAAAGAAAGTGAGAGCAGAAACAGATTGAGGGTGAAAGATGAGAGGAGAGACAGACAGATGGACTGGTAAAGCAGAAGCAGACAGGACTTGATGAGTTAGACTGGTGATGTGGCTGAACTGCGGCTGAGCTGCGGCGTCACAGTCTGAGTGAGTCTCAGTCGGGGGTCGATGTCACTGATCTGCACTGAAGCATGAGCAGCCAATGACATCTCACAGTCCTGCCTGTCAACAAGCAATATGTTTATTCTCTGAGGCTGCTGGACATGTTGGGAAGTTGTGATTATCTTGTGTTCAAAAGTTTTGATCACTTCAGAATGATTTTCAATTTTTCATAAAAAAATATTATTACATTTTTAAAATGCTTAACATAACATTAACAGCTGTCACACACTTTAATGTCATAAAAATAAAATGTCAATGTTTTGCTTAATGTTGCTTAACTTTATATAATAAAAGTAATTGCGAATTAACATGTATATTATAAAAAATGTATATTTTCCATTTGATATGTCAATTCACATTATTATTCAGATTACTAACAATTTCCTTTTTGTGTTTGCCCCGCCCACAGCTCCCCCCTCCCCCACTGTGGGCTGGTTGCCATGGAGAGCTCATCGGTAGCATCAGCGTCGTCAGAGGCGGGAAGCACTCGCTCGCAGGAGATCGAGGAGCTGGAGCGCTTCATCGACAGCTATGTGCTCGAGTACCAGGTGCAGGGACTCCTGAGCGACAAGACCGAAACAGAGCAGGATGTGGACAAGATCCAGTCCCACACCTCACAGGTACAACAGACCCCTTCCCACACCTCATGGGTACAACAGACCCAGTCCCGCACCTCACGGGTACAACAGATCCAGTCCCACACCTCACAAGTACAACAGATCCAGTCCCACACCTCACAGGTACAACAGATCCAGTCCCGCACCTCACGGGTACAACAGACCCAGTCCCACACCTCACGGGTACAACAGACCCCGTCCCACACCTCACGGGTACAACAGACCCCGTCCCACACCTCACGGGTACAACAGACCCAGTCCCACACCTCACGGGTACAACAGATCCAGTCCCACACCTCACGGGTACAACAGACCCAGTCCCGCACCTCACGGGTACAACAGACCCCGTCCCACACCTCACGGGTACAACAGACCCAGTCCCACACCTCACAGGTACAACAGACCCCGTCCCGCACCTCACGGGTACAACAGACCCAGTCCCACACCTCACGGGTACAACAGACCCCGTCCTGTACCTCACGGGTACGGGTACAACAGACCCCGTCCCGCACCTCACGGGTACAACAGACCCAGTCCCACACCTCACGGGTACAACAGACCCAGTCCCACACCTCACAGGTACAACAGACCCCGTCCCGCACCTCACGGGTACAACAGACCCCGTCCCGCACCTCACGGGTACAACAGACCCCGTCCCGCACCTCACTGGTACAACAGACCCCGTCCCACACCTCACTGGTAAATCAGGCCCCGTCCCGCACCTCACGGGTACAACAGACCCCGTCCCGCACCTCATGGGTACAACAGACCCTGTCCCATATATATAGTTTACTTATTTGTGACAATATAAACAATCACCCTCTCTCTGTCTTTCTCTGTATATGTCTCTCTCTCTCAGTGGACAGAAAACTGCAGTGATAAGATTGATGGGAGCTGGTCGTCCTCACGGGACAGGGGCTCGTCCAAACCAGTGAGTTTTCGTGTGTGTGTGCGTCTGATCCATAAGTATTCTGTAACACCCTGTCCACACCCAACACAAACTGCTCATCAGAAGTAAACTGCTCTTATTAGAATTGGTGAAGCTGTGCAGATACAGTGTATCTGTTGAAGATGTGTAGAAACTAGGGCTGTCAAACTATTCCAATTTTTAATCTAAATAGCAGATTAATTAATCAAATTAATTGCAAATTAATCGCAAGTTAATCACACATCAAATTTGTCTGAGAAATTACCCCCAAAACATAATTTAGTGAGTTGTTTAGGGAAATGTTTGAAAATTAATCTCTAGGTTTTCATCAAAATATGTGTTTATCATCAGAAATGTTGCATTCATTACTTTATGGATATTAATGAATGGACAAATAAAACATCAGAAACATCAAACCAGCGCTTACTTTCTGTCCTGAATAGTGTGTGACAGTGTTAGAGCGTTCCAGATCATAGTAAGTTGTAAGTAGTATGTCACGGGTGCCTGGATGGCGTGCTGTTTGTGGGAGACCAGGGGTGTCCAGACTCAGTCCTGTAGGGCCGCTGTCCTGCAGAGTTCAGCTCATACTGGACGTTTCCTTGATTACCTGCTTCATATTATTCAGAAATGTGTCAGACTGCAATGTGGAACAATTGCATTGCATACTTGTTGCCATAAGGGGAGCTATATAGTAAGAAAAGTTGTTTTACATTGTTTCACAAAAGCTTTGCATTTGATTGTTAAACTTTTGTTTTGCACGCAAATATTTTTTGAGAGAATGCAAACCTTTTGCAAGCGAATGCAAAAGCAAATATATTATGTAATTTACCTCCCATTTCATCATCATGTCCTCTCAGGGTCTCTGTTCTGTAGCATGCGAGTCAGTTTCTAGTCATTTTTCTCTTTCATCCCAAGTACTGGTGATAGTTTGAGAATTTTGTTGAGGAAAGGCCTCTTCACGCCAAGAACATTAACTATGGCCTTGTCCCAAATGGATCCCTAAGCTCTCGCGATCTTCCTCCTGGTCCATGCTTTTGTGAAATAATGCCACTTTGACCCTTCTGAAACCTAAAATGGCAAATGCGACACCCTATGGTCGTGGACACACACACAGTGGCCATTGTAAGTCCACAGGACTGTAAGTGCACATGAAGTGTGCCATTTTGGAACGACACACCATTGCACTGTTTATTATAAGCATGTTGTCTCTTTAAATGCTCAAGATCGTTAAAGCAGGATGGATTCTGATTGGCTGTCAGTGTTTTTATAGTTCATTAGTTCTGAAAGTGATTCCGACGATATCTTTCCCCTGTGCTATTATGGTTATAGCTGTGGTGTGGACTCTGCTATTATATGCTATATGTATCTGCTATGTATGATTTTTAAAACTATATCTTTTTTGTTATCATCCTTGGTGTGAATGAGCCTTAAAAAGGACCTATTATGCACTGATCTATATAGAATGATATTATGTGTCATTATATAGATCAGTGCTATTATGCCCTTTTTCAAAGTAGTTTTGTTTCTGGACTTTATTAGTTTTCATGCATCATTATTTGTCCCATATTCTCCATTGTTGCAGCTCCTCTCGTCCCAGTCTGTCAGTAACGCTCTGTTTAGTTCCTGTCTCTATGAAGCCCCTCCTTCTGAAAAGCACACTGTGCTCTGATTGGTCGGCTGGAGCAGTGTGTTGTGATTGGTCAAGCGCTTCGACTCTGTTTGGGAAATGTCCCGCCTCTCATCATAACATGAGTTTTAACACACTACTAACTAACTCGACCCGGCCCCGCCCTTTATTCTGCGTATGAATTATTTAAATAAGGAATATTGTGACGGGTTTGTTCGTTTCAGGGAGTTCAGAAACACTGACACTGATATAGAGAAGAACTCTTTGTAACTTTGCAGAGCTTTTTCATGCTCAAACAGCAACATTACACACTGAAGAAAGTTAAACATGTGAAAAAGCAGAATAAAAGCTCTTTAAGAGCTGATCTTCTGCAGTTCTTTTAACAGGTTTCTGTGCACTCACGCACATACTGTCTAGATTTTCCAGACTGATGCATCACTGGGTTCTGAATGTTCCCTCCATAGTGACACTGGAGCAGACTAAAGCTGTCAGCCATATGGTTAATTTGTGTGTACATTAAATATTAAAGACGATACATGACACACATGAGAAGGTTAGATGTGTGTGTGTTTGTGTGTGAGAGAGAGAGAGAGAGCATTGTGAATGACACAGTGCCAGTATTGTGCTCTGAGGTCACTGCGATGAGGTCACTGAGGTTGTGTGTGAAAGCCCTAAATCCCGTGTCACGTGCTTCGGTTCTGCACATGCTCAGTAGCGTCTGGTGAACTGTTGCCTGTTTTGACTGAATTGAAATCTCATTTGACTTCCTCAACATTATTTTATTTGATTTTTTGTAACATTACATGTTGTTTATTTCACAAGCTTTGTGTTTGTGGTACGCTTGATTTAGTGGCTTTTGGTATTTGCTATATAGTTGTTTTCCTAAGTTATAAGTTTGTCCTTTTCAGGGTAGTTTATTTATTTATTTATTTATTTATTTATTTATTTTATCTGATATCTTTTGTAGTATTTTCTAGATTCAATTTAGTTTTAGTTTTTCTACATATTTAGTTTTTAATTGTAGTGTCAGCATTTTCCAGTTTCCAGAGTTAATGTAAAATGTGAGAAACTCTAAGTGTTTCTCAGTGTGGGAACATGTTGCTTGTGGTGTTAAGTTGTGCTTATTTTTGTTATTTGATTTAATTTTGGAGTAAAAAAAAAAAAAAAGTTTAACATTTTTTATTTTATTCATAAATTAAAAAAAAAAAATTTTTATTTCAGTAAATGAAAATGTTTTGTTTTTGTTAAAACTGGCAGACCATAATAGTAATATTTCTTTAGTTTTTTTAGTAATTTTTATATATTTATTTAATTATTATTATTATAGCAATAATGATATATAATCACAAAATTTTGACCAAATGGTACAGTTTTACAAACTAGCACATCAAACTTCGGTCAGCTTGAAAAGATTGCTTTTTAAATGTTTCCAGTAGATGTTGGATGATTTGGTGAATGGATCTGAATGAATCTTCTTCTCTCTCAGGATGATTGGGAGCACAGTAGTAATGGGAGCACCGGCTCTAGACCCAGTTCAGGTTCTCGACCCGGTTCTGGTTCTAGATCAGACAGCAGAGGACGAAACAACCAGTTCAGAGCTCCAGCAAAGGTGAGATTAAACAACACATGCACTGACTCACTTTCTACACTGGATTCTACCTTTTTAAACTTTCACAATGTTTCTGCATTTGGACTGTGTGTGTTTTAGAATGGAAACAAGGACTGTTCTTTGGACATCCTGGGAACGGACATTTGGGCTGCTAACCTGGACTGTCATGGGTAAGATTCATACACACACGAGTAATAAATCTAGCGGTGTAAATAATGACATATCATAGCAGGGCTGCATGATAAATGAAAATAAAACCATAATCGTGATATGTATAGCTCTTCTTCCCCTACTCTTCTTCCCCTACTCTTCTTCTCCTACTCTTCTTCCCCTACTCTTCTTCCCCTACTCTTCTTCCCCTACTCTTCTTCCCCTACTCTTCTTCTCCTACTCTTCTTCCCCTACTCTTCTTCCCCTACTCTTCTTCCCCTACTCTTCTTCTCCTACTCTTCTTCTCCTACTCTTCTTCCCCTACTCTTCTTCCCCTACTCTTCTTCCCCTACTCTTCTTCCCCTACTCTTCTTCCCCTACTCTTCTTCCCCTACTCTTCTTCCCCTACTCTTCTTCCCCTACTCTGCTTCTCCTACTCTTCTTCTCCTACTCTTCTTCTCCTACTCTTCTTTTCCTACTCTTCTTCCCCTACTCTTCTTCCCCTACTCTTCTTCCCCTACTCTTCTTCCCCTACTCTTCTTCTCCTACTCTTCTTCCCCTACTCTTCTTCCCCTACTCTTCTTCCCCTACTCTTCTTCCCCTACTCTTCTTCC
>CM038632.1:32960381-32970381 GCA_021554675.1 Leuciscus idus | reverse complement strand
GGGATCATGATCGTTAACTAAACTATAAAAACATTTCTGGTAATTGAAATAAAGCTGAAATTAAATTATATATTATGAAAGAAAGATATATTAGTTAGAAAGAAAGAAAGAAAGAAAGAAAGGAAGAAATATGGATTAGAAAGATAGATTAGTTAGAAAGAAAGAAAGAAAGATAGATAGATTAGTTAGAATGAAAGAAAGAAAGATATTATTAGTTGAAAAACTTAAACTAAACGCAAATTTTAAATGTTTTGGCAATAAACTGAAAAAAGTTTGTTGAAGTACAGAAGCAGTAAAATTATTAACTAGAAATAAATAAAAACTAATACTAAAATAAAAAATAAATGTAACCTAAATAGCAATATATATATTTTTTTTTAAACGAATAAAATGACAAAAGCACATAACGAAATTACAAAAAATATAACAGTAAAAAGGAATTCACAATATTAATAAAACTAAAATAAAAGCTAAAATAACACTGTGCCAAATAAGATTTTTTTTGGCAGTGTGAGCAAACCCTCCGTATAAAGTGCAACAGTCGGGTTCCTTAAGTAAAAACTTGAATATGCAAAAATTCCTGGTGATAAACTACATTACCCATGATGCTGTACAGAAAATTCCACCAATCAGAGAGTCGGAACAAGCTAAACGCCCAAACAGCTCTTTAGCTCCGCCCACTCTTATGAAGCACTGCGAATGACGTAATGTATTTGACAGTTTTGCAATAAACTTAAATTTATTGATTTTATAGATGTAATTAACATTTCTAAATGAGTAGTTTTATATTTCACCTTCGTTTTTAATTCAATTATGCTGTTCACAATGCTAGTGAATTGTAGTTCTGTCCCTCACTAAAGCCGTTAAGTGCACAGTCTTGTGCCTTTGTCTTTTTGTCCGATTTTCAAAAGCTTTTTCCCTTCAAATCAAAGTTTGTAGTGTTGTGATTTCAACTCGTTAGTTTATGGCTTTAATAATTCTTTAAGAAAGACTATTTTAAAGTCCCTATGGGGAAAAAATGAATGGTTAAAATACTTTCGGAACCAATACTGCTGAAAAGGGGGGCGGGCACTAATGCACTCTATTGCCCTCAGAGATTGGATCAAACAAACAGCCAATCACAGCGCAGGAAATCAGCTAGATACTGTAAACATGGTTCTTGGTTGGTGTTTAAAACATGTATGGACTATTTTGAATACTAAGTGGGTTCAAGTAAAAGCACTTTTCTATGAATTATTTGAAATCAGCAGTTTGAATTATTTGCAGATGTTTCCAGCGGTATGTTCACCGTTTCCAATTCCACATTCAATTTGAGAGTTTAAAAGCTGCTGGAGTGTAATATTAAAGACCTGTAGAGCCTCTCTGGCTAATCTTTCTGAAATTTGTTCCGCTCGGACTGTTTAAATCAGAGGATGTAATATTCTCTCTGTCACGGTTCGTCAGCGTCCTCTGATGGGAAACGTCTTCACTCGCTTCAGGTTAATGTCTTAATCCACAGCGTTTTCAATTCCATAACCCTCTAATATCATCTGTGGCAGGGAGAGTTCATGTTCTTTCTCAGTGTCATTTTCTTGGATGAGTTTTCTTGAGCTGGGTCGTTCTGCGGGTCGATCTCGTTAGCTCTGATGGTTGTGATGATTCTAGGGCCGGTGTCACGCATCATCATACCCACCCTGGCCAATATGAACCATTCCACTGACTCAAAGACTTTGTGTGTGTTATACTTGGTGGCTAATGGAAATTATTCAAATATAGCTTGTCAAAAAGTCAAATGAAATGCACACAAAGTCTTTTGAATTGTCTCGTATCACATTATAGAAACTGAAGCTCCAAGTGAAAGTGAAACATGTCTCTCTTTTCTTTCTTTATTTGTCGTTTGTGTTTTCAGTTTGTTAGTTAGCCAATTCACCAAGTTGTAGTTTATAGCTGTGTAGAATTTTGTGGTTAGTGTTAGATATTCTTATACGTTATGTTTTGTACTTTTTCTTTTACATTTTTATTAGAATTTTCCAATCATATTTCATTATGTGTGTGTGTGTGTGTATACTTATAAATATAACTGTCTTAATTTAAATAAATAAAATTAAATATTATATAATATATATATTTTATTTTTTTATTAATTGTGTGTGTGTGTGTGTGCATATATATGTGTGTGTAGTTTTAATCCAAATAGATATTTTTATGTATATACTGGAGATATATTTATTTATTTATTACTCATTAAGTATCCCACATTTTTAAGTATGTTTCATATGGTCATTTTAATATCTTAAAATTAAATGTCACACGTTGTCACACGTACACCATTTTGTTTATATCTTATTTTATTATTCATACAATACTGTATTTCTAATAATTTTTTATTATAATAGTGTTTATTGCTGTTTTAGGCAACACGACAAAGTACTATAGTCAATGTAATATCCTGGTATATACATGGAATAGGAGGAGTAGACATTTGATTGACAGTTCTCACGGTTACATCATCATTACGACCAATCAGGTCAGAGTGGGAGGAGTCTTGTAAGGCACTCTGTGAACATGGATACCGTTGTGACCTTTGACCTCTGGAATGTGGCGGTATGCATACGTTTCCCTTCGCGCCCTCTCTAGTCACATCTGCACTGACCAACAGTCCTGCAGCCCGGGGGTCAAAGGTCACACTCAGCGGGGACTTGCCCAACTGCGTGTGTGTGTGTGTCACTGGCTTTGATCTGTCAGCCGTCCTGCACAGGACACACACACTCAGTCGTATTGTTTCACATTTAAAAAAAACAAGGAACCCTTATTTAAAATAAACAAAAGGCCCTCCTCCCTGCTGTCCTTTATTCTGCAATAATTATTCATCACATACCTGTTCGGATGCTTACATTTGTGGCTGTATGTATTTCAAAATACGTCTCAGTGCATGTTCAAACAAAACCTGATTTCTTTGCGCTTCCTTTAAAGAATTATAACAAGTTTTTTTTTTTTGTGCACAAGAATAATAATTGAGGACTTTAATCATGTCAAACGAAAACTCGTGCCTCGCTTTCCTTCGTTTCACGCTTGTGTAAATATTGACATATTTAGGCGCTTTGAAGTCTGAATGTGTTTCGTGTGGTTGCGATTATCATCTGGAGAACATTACAGCGGAGACGTCCAACTTGTGACATCCTGCAGGACTGCAACAGTAGCTCCACACACACACACACACACACACTGGAGATGAATGGAGGTTTGCGGACACGCCTCTCTCAGCCACGGAGGAAGTTCCTCATGATTTTAGAAACTCAGACTTGATGGATTCTGATGGGGCGAAACCCAAAATGACAGTCGTAACCTCACAAGTCTTTCCGTTGTCTCTACGGCTGCGTTCACAGTTCTGTGTGCGCTTGTTTTCCACACACATCTGGCACACATCAGATCTTGTTGCTTGCATGTAAACAGCAAAACGCTTATTAGATGAGACTTTTTGGTATCTGATATTGGCCAGCTTTAAATATGGACATCTGAGCCACATCTGAACACTCATCATATCCAATTCTCCTCTGAATTCAGGAGTTTCGGCATGTGAAACAAATGTTATCAATAATGTAAGGTGGGTCTTGTTTTTAGCCATGTGTATTCCATCGGATTGTAATCATTGCTCAACTGTCAAGTTATTGTCAAGCAAATATAAAATATGAGACAAAATATATACACTTTATGTTTTCAAAATCATTTCTGAAGGATCATGTGACGCTGAAGACTGGAGTAATGATGCTGAAAATTCAGCTTTGGTCACAGGAATAAATTACATTTGAACATATTTTCACATAGAAAATAGTGATTTTAAATTGTAATATTATTTCACAATATTACTGTTTTTACTGAAGATTTTATTTAAAAGAAGAGACTTAAAAAAAAATCTTAATTATTCCAACTTTTAACCGGTAGTATTATTATTATTTTTTACATGCATTATATTTGTGTTTGCTGTACAAAAATTAACTTCATTTTTTTATAATTACAAATATTATTATGTTACCGTTTTGAAAATTGTTGAAAATAATTTTATTGACCAAATTGTTGAAACACATTTTATTGTCCAGATGCATTACAGTGAAGAAAGTTTCAGGAAAAATGTGCATAACTATCATGATGAATAGGGTTTTCAGCTTATGTAAAGTGCTTTGGATTTTATAAATGTTAATTTGCATTTCAAGCTGTTTATTACAATAACTCTTCTTATAGTCGTGTAGACTGGCCTTTATATGTAAAAGAGAGGCCAGAATATTCTTCAAACATTCACTGTCTGTGTTTCGGCTGAAGAAAGTATGTAATACAGGTTTAAAACCACGTGAGAGTGAGTCAATGATGACCGTTTTCATTTCTGAATGAGTTTTCAGAAGTTTTTACTTCAGTATGGGTCGGTGAAGGTCCAGCCAGGTCTCTGACGCAGTGTATTTATCATTATGAATGCATCCGGAGGTTTATTTTCTAAAGTTTCAGTTGTTTTTTGTAATAAACGTGATGGTTGGCGACTCTCTGTGTCCAACTTTGGCTGTGTTTCTGTGTGGAGGCGGGGTTAAGCGTTAGAAGCCCTTATTACCAAGCCGACAAGGAAAAGCAGCCAATTACACTAATCTCCTGCCACATCTGTGTCCAATCAGAGGCAGCCAATCAGCATACAGTGGTTTTGGCTTCAGAGACTTAGAAGGGTTAGAAACAGAAACCCAGAGGACCGTGTGTGTGTGTGTGTGTGTGTGTGTGTGTGTGCGCACTGCTACTACTGCAGCTCAGAGCTCAAGAATGTTCCATTATGCTGTGAAATGGAAGGTTGTCAGAGTTTAGAGTTTTATTTCCCATCATGCACCAGTACTTGTTTCCCAGATCTGGCCGATAAACTTTGGCGTTTTAACCTCCTGCAGGACCCAAGAGAAATCTCTTTCAAACTTTATCTTATCTTCAGTTCATGGTGCTGTAGATGTTGTGGTTCTCTTGTGTTTGTAGATAATGTTCATAACAGCAGAACACACTGCAGACTGACCTCTGAAGTCACATGCACAAAATGACCGTATTTTCGTGTGAAACAATATTATGAATAATGAAGGGTGGGAATTGATTCTAAACATCTGTATTTGATTGAATTGAATTGCGCAGATGTCAAGTAATGGGTCATATTTGACAATTTCATGTCATTACTTTAATGTTATTAGCTATTTTGTACAAATAGAACCAGGATATATGAATGTATGTGTATATGAATGTATATCATACACATGTACAGTGTATATATATATATATGTATGTATGTGTATATATGTATGTATGTATGTATATATATATATATATATATATATATATAATATTTATATATTATATTATATTCTACATATATATGTAAATGTGTATATAAATGTATATATGGACATATAACTGTGCACATATAAATATTATTTAATTAAAATATTAAGAAATACAAAAATATTCCATCCTGGCTGTATTTATTGTACACAGTTAAAACATTTTTTAATTAAATCTCTTGATGTGTTTATGGGAAAATGTGCATAATTATCATGAAAATAATATTGCAATTATAAAAAATATGAATTCTTTTTAAGTAAACCAACAAATAAATCACTTTTTAATTAATTCATTTTTTGTGTGATTCACTCATATATGTAAACTAAAGCTGTATTTTGTTGTTGTGTTTCTGATGTGTGTTCTGGTTTGTTCTCTCTCTCTGTCTGCAGGTTTTTCCTCCTCTGCCTAATGAAGCTGAGATCGCACACACTAAAAAACTGTTTCGCCGCCGCAGAAATGACCGCCGGTGAGTCACTCAGTCTCAAAACACGACATGACCTTCTCCTTACGTTACCGTCGGACTCTCTTCCAGTTGTTCAGCGAGAACGTTGAGCGCAGGGCACTGATGTTAGACTCGCAAAGCAGAAAACACTCCAGCTCACACTTTCCAATGTAATGAGAGCGTCAGCCGGTGTGTTTGTGTTGTGTTTGGAGTATCTGCGTGTTCTTTACTCATAATCTTCACTGTTAATCCACAAAACCACTTCCACCTTTCTGCTTTTACGTTTTGACTTTGACCTCATCGGAACAGTTCTCTGTTGTAATTTTGCAGTTGCTAAGAAACTGCAAAAAAAGAAAATATTTTGGTCTAAACTTGTGCGAAAGAAAAGAAGAAGGCAGAGGGTGAAAGCAAGCAAAACCCTTCTATTATTCATGGCTTTGTTAATGCAAAGAAAAGCTCTCGTTGTCATCGGCCTGATGTCCTTGTGTGTGGAACCCAGTCCGACTGGATTTCTTCAGTGGACGTTTCTCATGTGTGCTTTGTGGTGCCGCCGTGTTCAAGGACGTTTATACAGTACTGAGGTTTTTGCTTTGACGGGGCGTGTGGAACAGAATAGATGGTTTGTTTGTGGAGAAAGGCTCCCAGATTCACTTCGGCCCAGAATGCACTGTTGCCTTTTACTGGTGGTTTTGAAACCTAAATACAATCGGCAGAAGTTTAAAGCTAAACGTGGGCTATAAACAAACTACACCACGGTCACATGACTTCCGGATTTATAATTAAAAAACATTTCCCCTGAAAGTTTGAGTTAGAATAGTTCACAAGTGCGCGATAATAGACACAACAAGGCTGTAAAAGTGGACTAGTGAAGAGGGTTGGGAATCAAAAATTCTGGAATTGGATGCTTGTTATAAAATTAAAATTTTGATTCCTCTTTTTGATTCCTTTGTGTGCATTTTAATATGACTTTACCTGCACGCCGTTTTCTGTGCTTGCTCACACATCCAAAGCACGTTCACAGAAGTGATTTTAATGTCATTTTAAACCATTCAAATGCGAGAAGACCTTTTCTGTGCTACACACACACACACATCCAAAACGACGTGCGCACCTCTCATACTGAATAGTGCGCGATGTTGAAGTTCTCTTCCACGTCTTTTTGCACTTGAACGGACAAATACACACAAAAAATTTCAAAATATCCTCGTAAACACACTGGGTTGTGTTTTAAGTGAACATAAACACACAGAAAACACATGTGCAACAGTATATTGGATCCGTGCAGCTCTCCGTCTCTATAATAACGTAAATCAGACGACAAAATATAAAGAGAAAATGTACTCGCTGTTCTTACATTTTGTAACTATATTTGTAATGTATTTTTTTTAATTATAAAGTGCAGTGTTATTTTACGTTTGATTTACGGTTTCTGTACCTGAATACCCAAAACAGTTTATTTCAATAATTTATTGAATGTTATCAGTTTTTTTTTTTTTTTTTTTTTTTTTGCCTGATTGGAATTGAAATTAGGAATCGATAAGAATCAAAATCGTTAAAATTTAAACGATACCCAACCCTATAGTGAGTAGATGAGTTTACCTGTTCTGTGTTAGGATGTTTAATGTGCCGACAACCTCTGTAGTCCTATTTAGACACTTGTCAGCAAGTAAAATATTTTATTTTATTTTATTTTATTTTATTTTATTTTATTTTATTTTATTTTATTTTATTTTATTTTATTTTATTTTATTTTATTTTATTTTATTTTATTTTATTTTATTTTATTTTATTTTATTTTATTTTATTTTATTTTATTTTATTTTATTTTATTTTTGAGAATAAAACGTGACAATATTTTGAGCTTGTGTCCACCACTACGGATGCATCGATAGGAAATTTTGGGCCGATAATTCTTTATATTTGAAAGCTGATAACCGATATATTGGCCGATAAATCTAAATCCAAATTTATATCATTTTTTTTTTTTTTTTTTTTTTTTAGAGCCTGATTACAAAAAACAAAAGTCTCACCATTAAAAGCCATGTCCCAAGCACACAATTATAATGTTCTCATTATAATTGTATGTCTCCTATATGACAGACTTGCACTGCACGTTACACCATCAAGTATCTCAGCTGAAGGAAATAATCCATTATTTATCAGCTTTAATATATCAGCCAAATTTCATTATCGAGCCGATAACCATAACATAAAAATGAACATATATCGGCCGATACCGATATGACGGCCGATATATGGTGCATCCCAATCCACCACAGACCTTATTTTAGACATTTAACCAAAAACACGTTAAGTTCGGGGCGATGGAACCGGAAGTGCTAAAAAAGAGCCTACATAAACCCCTCTTCCCTGCAGCTCTCTATAACACCACCCACAGCACCTTTGCATTGTGTTTGCAAGTTTGTGCAAATTTTTGCATGTTTTACTTGGACTTTGACTACAAAAGTTAGAAGTAGGAGTAAAGACAATCTAGAGAATAAATCTTTCAAATTTAGAGAGTGTGTGCGAGTTCACCTCACTACACAAGACGATTCTCTTCCCACATCTCTCTCTCTCTCTCTTCCACTCCTCTAGCAGAAGGCTTTTCAGCCTGTTATTGCTGGTGTTGGCCACCCACAATGCTTTGCTTCTGCCAGAGAGGACCCTGCGGTCATGTTGTTTGTTGGCATCAGTTCTTGCCTTTTCTTTCTCTCTCGCTCTCGAGATTAGTTTGCTGAATCGAAACATCTTTGCAGTCACATTTTATGAAATGCAGCATATTCTGTTGACAGAATCTCGCAGGAAAGCAGTTTAGATTTATTAAAAGCCAGTCAAACTAATGAAAGGTTCATCAGAGTCTGTGTGTATGTGTTTGCGTGTGTTTATCCATGTAAACTCACACATGCTCAAAGGTCTCGGGTCTTTTAGTATAAAGGACAGTTTGAGTTTGACATCGGCAGATTCATCTGGTTTTGGTTCCAAAATTTGGCCTTGTGTCATTTTGTGTCATTTATGTATGCATGTATGCATTTTGTTTGTGAAAAAGAAATTAATACTTTTATTCAGCATTATTTGAATAATGAATTTGCATAATATGATCAAAAGTGTCAGTAAAAAGATTCTGTTTGAAATAAATTCTGCTCTTTTAAATTTCATTAAAGAATCCAGAAAAAAAAAAGCATAACAGTTTCCACAAAAATCTGAAGCACAACTGTTTTCAACATTGATTATAATAATTAATGTTTCTTGAGCAAAAAAAATCATCATATTAGAATGATTTGTGAAGGATCATGTGACACTGAAGACTGGAGTAATGATGCTAAAAATTCAGCTTTGATCACAGGAATAAATTACACTTTAACTTGCATTCAAATAGAAAACAGCTATTTTAAATTGTAATAATATTTCACAATTTTACAGTTTTTACATCAAATAAATGCAGCCTTGGTGAGCTTTATATTTATATATATATATATATATAAATATTATTATTATTATTATTATTATTATTTCTCTTTTTTTCATAAAATGTTTTAGTTTGAGGCAAAGGAATCTGCTTTTTTCCAGGTCAGTTTGGGTTATGTTGGGTGTTTCAGTAGTTTAGAGCTTATAAAGAAGCTCAGCAGGATAATCTACAGCACCTGATGGACTGGAATAAACTCAGACCCTGTTCACCCTCCGGATGAGGAGTGATGGTGGACCTTCACGCTGGAAAAGACGGAGACCACATGGTCACAAAACCCATCAAAACAAATTAGGGGGGGGTTTCTTCGAGGATCCCTGTCATAGGAATTGTGCGTGCCACTCGCAGTCAAAGTTGCATCTAAAGAAACTTCCATTGTGGAAACCGTCCTGTCTTTTCATATTCACTGCAACGTTTCTTTGGCTTTTGTAGCATTATGTAGATGCCATGTCACTCAGTTGCTGCCCTTAAACCCTGTAGCTCTTATAACATTTTATAGTCATTTTATTTATTTATTTATTTATTTTTAGTATTTTAATTATTTTTTTATTTTATCTTTTGAGTAGATTTCATATTTTATTGTATTTTTTTTTGTTTTTGTATTTTAATGTAGATTTCATAACTGTCCCAATCATTTATTCTTGCATTTTTGTCTTAGATTTTACTGTTCCATCTCCTCCTTTTTCGTTTGCTCTTCCTGTTTCTTTTCGTTCTCTCGTGTCGTCTTGTGTTCCTTTCCACCTTGTTTGTACCTTCTCATCCAC
>CM038632.1:32932881-32955381 GCA_021554675.1 Leuciscus idus | reverse complement strand
TATTTAAGTCAATCCTCACGATTACTAATGCTGATATTTGGGGTTAAGGCCTGTTCACACTGTAAAGAAACTCTATTGATGTCCACACCAACACATGATGACGTTCTGTTAATCAGCTGAAAATCATTCTGAAAATATTGTTCTTCTCTGTGGTTATTGTTATATTTGTGGTGTGGATGTCTCTATTATAAAAATAGTAGAACAATTATTAAAACTTTTTCAAAAATTTTCAATTCACATTTATTTCTATAGCACTTTTCACAATACATATTGTTTCAAAGCAGCTTTACAGAAAATGCACGTCTACATTACAATTTATAGTGATCTGTTACCAGAGGTAACTGTGTCCAAGTTATGTTTTTCAGAAATGTACATATACAAATCACACAGTTAGCAAATAATGTATTAATTTAAGACAGAAACAATGAACTCATTGAAGTAATGAATCCATGTTTGTTAACAAATGATTAGGATATCGAGATTTTTAATTTTTTTTAACACTTATTTATTTATTTTGTGTACTTACAGATATATTTTTTGCGTTTATTTCTTTGCTTCTTTATTTATTTTGACTTAAACACCCAGAATGCTCTTAAAATTCTGTTTGTTGTCCTGCATTGTCCAACAGAATTTGTGTATTTTTTTGTGTAATTTATGTACAAAATGTGTATTTATTTGTGTGTATTTTTGTTTGTTTTATTTATTTAATTGTATTTTTGTTTGTTTTTCTGTATTTATTTATTTGTTTGTTGTGTGTATTTACGTATTTAACCACACAGAGCATCCTAGCTACTGCTTGGCAACATCCTGGCAACTACCCAGAACACCTTAGCAACTGCATAACAATGTATGACTACTGCTTTGAACACCTTACCAGTCATTTAGCGAATACACACTGGCAACAACCCTAACCATGCCCTAGCAACTACCCAAATCACGCTCAACTTAAAAAAAAAAAATCCTTCAGAACACCTTAGCAACCGCCTAGCAACACCCTGGTAACCACACACAACACAGTGTTTGCATGGGCAAGAAGGACTCAGTGACATTGTCAATAACAGGCTTTTTTTTTTTTTGGTTGTTCTAGGAGACCGCAGCGCCTGCCTGGAGGAGGAGGGCCTGGTGGGAAATCCCAGAATCCTCCTCTTCAGCAGCAGCAACAACAGCCCAATCAGATGCAACAGCCCAACGCTGAGCACCAATCAGGTGCCGGCATGAAGCACGGAGGGCGGGGTTACCAGGGCCAGCAGAACCAGGGCGGGCGGCAGGGCGGACCACATCACGGCTACAGCCAGAACCGGCGCTGGCATCAGCATCCCAAACACCTGACGAACAGTTTCAATCAAGGGCCCTCGGGGGCCGACAGGGGCCTCACACGCAATACCAAAGAGACAGAGAATGTAAAACATGAGGAGCCGGAGCCCCACACAGAGAGAGGAGCGAAGGACGAACCTGCGAAAAATGAGAGGAAGAAAGAAGACAAGGAGGAGAAGACGGAGAGCGGGAAGATCTGCTTACTACAGTCGTCGAAAGAGAGACTGAGGAGGAGATTGAAAGAGAAGGTGCTTTTAAATCCCAGTTTAGTTCCTGAGAGATGGATGGATGGATGGATGGATGGATGAACATAGATAGATGGATAGATAGATAGATAGATAGATAGATAGATAGATAGATAGATAGATAGATAGATGGATGAACAGAGATAGATAGATGGATGGATGGATGGATGAACAGAGATAGATAGATGGATGGATGGATGAACAGAGATAGATAGATGGATGGATGGATGAACAGAGATAGATAGATAGATAGATGGATGGATGGATGGATGGATGGATGGATGGATGGATGGATGGATGGATGGATGGATGGATGGATGGATGAACAGATAGATAGATGGATGGATGAACGGATGGATAGATGGATGGATGGATGGATGGATGGATGGATGGATGATGGATGGATGGATGGATGGATGGATGAATGGATGGATGGATGGATGGATGGATGAACAGATAGATAGATAGATGGATGAACAGATAGATAGATAGATAGATAGATAGATAGATAGATAGATAGATGGATGGATGAACAGATAGATAGATGGATGGATGAACAGATAGATAGATGGATGGATGAACAGATAGATGATGGATGGATGAACAGATAGATGGATGGATGAACGGATGGATGGATGGATGGATGGATGAACAGATAGATGATGGATGGATGAACAGATAGATGGATGGATGGATGAACAGATAGATAGATGGATGGATGAACAGATAGATAGATGGATGGATAGATAGATAGATAGATAGATAGATAGATAGATAGATAGATAGATAGATAGATAGATAGATGGATGGATGGATGGATGGATGGATGGATGGATGGATGGATGGATGAACAGATAGATGATGGATGGATGAACAGATAGATGATGGATGGATGAACAGATAGATGGATGGATGAACGGATGGATGGATGGATGGATGGATGAACAGATAGATGATGGATGGATGAACAGATAGATGGATGGATGGATGAACAGATAGACAGATGGATGGATGAACAGATGGATAGATGGATGGATGGATGGATGAACAGATAGATGGATGGATGGATGAACAGATAGATAGATGGATGAACAGATAGATTTGATCTATTTAATGCAAGCTTGGTGAATAAAAGTATTAGTGACCCCAAACTTTTGAACCACACCATTCCTCAATGTTCCAAGTCACATGACCACTCTCGCTGTACTCTGATTGGTAGGAGGAAGTTCCCGTGGCGATGGCGGGACCTCAGCGTAACCGAATGGACAGATTATTAGAGATTCTAAACAGCATGAAAAACAACAGCAGTGGCGTGGAGGTTCAGCTCACCTCGTTCATGGAGGAGGCGCAGAACTCAGCCGACTCGGAGGAGACGCTGAACCAGATCGTGCTCACCATTTACAGCAAGGCCGTCAGCGACCGAAGCTTCGCTGCCACCGCCGCCAAACTCTGTGACAAGATGGCTCTGTTCATGGTGGAAGGCACCAAGTTCCGCTCTCTCTTACTCAACATGTTACAGGTAAGAACTGAGTGTCCATTACTTATTTCATCACGTTCATGTACTGCAGGTTCTCTCCTATTGGTCAGTGCTGTCTCTGAGGACCAATCAGATTGCACGCTTTACAGTGGCTAGATGTCGCTCAGACGTGACATTTCACCTGCTGCCTGACCACATCCATCTCAACTCTTTCGTTCCTCTTTTGTGTCTGCGTTCTCTCTGTTTCTCTTCTTCCTCTTTTTCTCGAGAGCTTCAGGATGTGATTCATCTGTGCAATTCAGCTGAGTGACCCTGTACAATTTCCTCTTTGGACAAAAGGGACATTTTAGGCCCAAAACACTTTCACCTCATTTTAAAAGTTAGGAGTTTCCCAAATCTTTCTGAAATCTGATGAATAAACTTTGAAGAAATAGTTCAAAAGGAAATTTTCATCATTTCCTCACTCTCATTTCTGTACAATGGAAACCCTGACTGCTCTTTTCCTTATAATCAATTTCAATTTCAATTTCAAAATGACACCATAAAATTGCATACAATTTATAATTTTTTAGTAACAAATAAAAGCCTGTTTTTGAAAAACAAACAAAGTTTAAAAAAAAAACTTTACAGGTTATGTGTGGACAAACGTTATTTTAGTAATATTTTCAATTATAATCTTTTGAATTAGCATTGAATTAGTATTCATTTTAATTTGAGTTAATATATAGCTTAATTTAATTTTTATTTTATTTAAGTTCAGTTTACATTTTAATTTTAAAGTATTAGTAATTTTGTTATGTGCTTCTGTCATTTAAATATATGTGTGAGTGTGTGTGTGTGTGTATAAATACACGCATGCATGCATACATACATACATATGTATTTTATATATATGAAATTCGTATATATAGCTTTCATTTCATTTTATTTTTAGCTCAGTTTTAGTAATTTATTGTTTAGTAACTTATTTCAGTTAGTTCTGGGTGCTAAAACACACAATGCTTTAAATATACGACCCTTTTAATTAGTTAGTGTATTATTATCGCTGCAGGGAGACGTGCCGTGTCTCTGTCTGTGTTGTTTGGGGTCAGTCTGTCTGTACACTGGTTTTGGTGGTAAAGCTCTAAGTATTTTGTCAGTGTTTTTGGGAACTGACTGTTAGACTTACAGTGATGTGATACCAGAACTCTGACCTGCTGCTGGTGCGGCCAAAACACACACACACACACACACACACGCTCACACACACAACACACACACAGACACACACAGACCAACACACACACAGACACACACAGACCAACAAACGCTCCGTCGCAAACAAACCCCATGCTGCAGATGTCAATAACAGGATCATGAAGGAAAAGTACTAAAGCCATCTATTACAATCAAACTTAAAAACTATATACAAAATAATAATTTATAGTATTTTTTATGATGTATTACAGTAGCATTACTTAGTATCTAAAAAAGGCAAACTTTCTAAAGTGACATACTCATTTAGTAATATTTTTATGGAAAGGTGATGCATTTTTCAGGATTCTTTGATATATAGATCAGCATTCATTTGAAATAGAAATCTTTTGTAACATCATAAATGTCTTTACTGTCACTTTTGATCACTTGAATGCATCCCTGCTGAATAAAAGTAAATCTTACCGATCCCAAACTTTTGAACAGTAGTGTAATTGTTTAAACGGATAAAGTCATGATACACACATCGCTTTTTTGCCTTTTAACATGTAGTAGCCCCTTTAACTGTGTCTCAGGCATCAGTCTGGAGTTTGAGTGTGTGTTGGTGGATGAATCATCCGGTTCGTCCTCACATAAACCGGTGCTCTTCACCCGTATGACGCTGGAGCAGACGCTTTCGTTCTGACGGGATTATGTAACAGATACACACAGATGCAAGCGTCTCTGACCCTAGTGAAAGGACATGTCTGCTCCGACTCATTTAGCAATCTGCCACTAACACACAGACGGCTTATTGCAGAACAGAGACGAGCTGCGTGTGTGCGCGTGCGTGCGCGTGTGTGTGTGTGCGTGTGTGTGAGAGAGAGAGATAAAAAGTCTTTTTGATTTTTATGTGCACTTGTATCATGATGAGTCAGGCATGCTGGGAAATTTAATGGATGTAAAAACTTCTGTATGTTGGAGTCTCTGTGTATTGGTGTTCTCTGAATATACACTAACGGTAAAAAAATAAAAATAAACTTTTTGAAAGAAGTCTCTTATACCCGAACAAACGCGAAAGACTTCGGAGAAAAAAAGACACTGAAACCGGCCCATGCGAAAACAAGGATAAATATCGGAAGGGCATTAAATGTAGTCACGCAATGCTGATGTTGTTAACATTAACAATTTGAGAATAAAGTATAATTTGCACGGTTTGACGTGATATGATAAGCGATCGTTAGATTTAATCAGCGCGATTTACTGCAATGCTTTTTTCCCCTTAGGAGGTCAGAACAAAAGTGGATGTTACTAACTTGTTCAGACGACATTTTCCGGTGAAAGTTCTTATGTTGGTTATACTTCCAAAAAGTAGAATCTGTGATTGCGAATGCCAGTATCCACACCGGCGCGGCGACTGACAGCCGCACATTCTCCTCAAAACATTGGATTCATCCGTGCTGTGCCGGGCCGAGGCACAACCCACGTAAAGTTGATAATTCTGCGAATAACTGCAATTGCAGATTTCGAACAGAGATGGCGACAAAGAGGAAAAACTACGGACTGCAGCTTTAATAACTGAGCACCAATAATATTTGATTTCAGCAAAACAGCAAATCAGTGACACTGAAGACTGGAGTAATGATGCTGAAAATTCAGCTTTGATCACAGGAATAAATTAAATTTTAATATATAATATATTCACATTTGCAATAATATTTCATAATATTACTGTTTTACTGTACTTTTGATCAAATAAATGCAGCCTTGATGAGCAGAAGAGACTTCTTTCAAAAAACTTTGAAGAGTGTTTAGTGTGTTGACGTGCACATGCTGACCTTGCTGTGTGTGTCTCTCCAGAGGGACTTCAAGCGTCGTGAGGAGCTCCAGCAGACAGATGTGGAGTGTTGGCTGGGCTTCATCACGTTTCTGTGTGAAGTGTTCGGCACCATGAGGAGCAGCGCTGGAGAGCCGTTCAGAGTGCTGGTGTGTCCCATCTACTCCTGCTTACGAGAGGTACACAACACACACACCTCATCAACTGCAGGCCAAAGGGAAGCGCTGTATGTAGAATCTACTCGGATTAAATACTGTGACTCTGACTTCCTGACAGAACACATCTCGCTCTGATGGATGTGAGATTAAAATGTCACATTAACTCATGAAACAACAGTCAGAAAGAGATCAAAATATCAAAACAAATTCCTATACATTTTACTCTTTATCATTAAAGGAGACCTATTATGCCCTTTTACAAAGTCTTGATTTGTTTTTGTGCTCTACAAGAACAGGTTTTCATGCTTTAATGTTCAAAACACATTCGTTTTCTCATATTCTCCATTGTTGCAGCTCCTCTTCACCCAGTCTGTCAGTAACGCTCTGTTTACTTCCTGTCTCTATGAAGCCCCTCCTCCTGAAAAGCACACTGTGCTCTGATTGGTCGACTGGAGCTTGCGTTGCGATTAGTCGATCGCGTGTCAGACACTGATATAGAGAATAACTCCTGCTGGAGAGACTTTGTAACGTTGCAGAGCTTTTTCATGCTCAAACTGCAACATTACACAGTAAAGAACGTTGAAAATATAAAAAATCTGAATAGGACCCCTTTAAATCTTCTGCTGTTTAGCAATGATATTGTTTATTCCCTACATATTAACTCAATGTTGCTGAACACTGAATAGGTGTTGTTGACATGTAAATGTGAATGGTTGTGTATTCAATTGTATTTATCTGATGACCATAAATAATTTTTTATATTTTTAAGTAGGGCTGCGAAGATTTAGAGAAAATGCGATTTAAATTTGTAGGGCTTTAAATTTGTTTGGCCAAGAAATTTTTTATATATATGAGTGTGATATAATTATAATAATATTATTATTATTATTATTATTATTAACAATAATAATATTGTTATTATTATTACAAAATAAAAAATGAAAACAAGACATTCCTATTGTAATATTTCACTCTAAAATAAAAATATTTTAGATAAATAATTTTATGGTACAACTGTAAAATTACAATTCTAGTCTTAATTTCTTCATTTTCAAACTTTAAACCATCAAGCTTTTATTTAGGTGGTTTTTACAAGTTTGGGAAGTGGCGCACTTCATGTTTATTTTCGTGCATAATCATGCAGCTCTTCTTGCAAGGTAGTTTTGCTTTGTGAAAGTTACTGTATTTTTTTCACAATACATCAAACTCATTTCAAAAGATCAAGAAAAAATCGTTTTTTCATTATCCGACACCCTTTAAGACTTAAAGATGATCTTTGTCTGGCGAAATGCCCCGATCGCTGGTGAATAGGGCTTCCCTGTCTGGGCTGAATCCTGTCAGTTGTTCAGCTGATGACAGACGTGATCCGTCAAAAGCCAAAGTTTGATTCTTCAGCCGCTCCACATCAAAGAGACGAGATCTGGGTGAGAGTTCAGTGTGTGTTTGTGCCGTATGAATGCCGCTATTCAGGATCGCAGTCGGATTAACATCCCGTTCGGCTCTCGTATCGGCACGTCCCGACACGATGGTCTGGGAGTCTGAACAGGCACTTTGTGTCGGTGTGTGACAGCGATTACGTCTCAGCCAGGTGTGTGAAGTGTGTGTTGTGTGGACCGGCAGAGCAGGTCGGGTAATTACAGGTGATCCAGCTGTAGTGTGGAGCTGACAGGTGTATTTGGAGCGCTGAGGGTGTGGGAGATAATAAAAGACAGGATGAATGGAGGGAGGGAGAGAAGACAGCGTCTGTTGTTCATTTGAAAGCTGCTTGAACTGAAGGGTTGGACGCATCTCTGATCTTCTCAAACCCTTTTGTTGGATTCTTTTGTGCATTTTCATCACTTTTACCTGGTTGCACACAGCTAGAACTCACATATACAAGTTCTACACTCTTCATTAATAGATATGGAAGGCTCTAGTGGTAAGAGAGAAAACTCAAGATGTAAATGCTGTAGGATAGCTGAAGTTTGTTTCTGATTTTGTAGATGCAATATTTGCATATTAAAGTGCCCCTATTATGCTATTTTAAAGGTTACTAATTTTGTTTTGCAGTCTCCTACAAAAGGTTTACATGCATCCAAGGTCAAAAACACTTTAATTTTCTCATAATATCTGACCAGCATCAGCTCTTTTCTCACAGTGTCTGCAACAGTCGATAAAGGATCCGGTCTCTTTCAACCCCTCCTTTCCACGAGCCTGCCCTGCTCTGATTGGTCAGATGGTTCCGGTGATTGGCCTACTCTTCTCTGATTGGTCAGATGGCCCAGTCTGTTGTGATTGGTCTACTCTGTTCTGATTGGTCAGAATCAGATGACCCAGTATGTTGTGATTGGTCTAATCTGCTCCGATTGGTCAGATGGCCCAGTCTGTTGTGATTGATCTACTCTGCTCTGATTGGTCAGATGGCCCAGACTGTTGTGTTTGGACGACCGCTTACTGTGTGTGTCAGAAACCAATTTCCCATAAACATATCTACATTTTAACTCCAGATCTTCCTCAGGACTTGATAGACAGTGATACGTACAGTAATGATGGCGTCTGTTTTACCGTATAAATTCCAGCTCAAGACTCAGTCTTTAGGACAGTCCTTGTAAAGTGGATTTGCTTTGGTAGCAAATCACAACACACTGCTCCAGTCGACCAATCAGAGCACAGTGTGCTTTTCAGAAGGAGGGGCTTCATAGAGACAGGAACTAAACAGAGCGTTACTGACAGACTGGGAAGAGAGGAGCTGCAACAATGGAGAATATGAGAGAAATAATGACACATGAAAACCTGTTCTAATAGAGCCCAAAAACAAAATCTAGGCTTTCTAAAAGAGCATAGATGGGTCTTCTTTAAAATATGTCTCTGTGCTAGTAGAGAGTTTGACCATGCAGGATCATGTTAATTTCTGAAGTCTTCAGGGAGATAATTACAGCCTTGCCTTTATGTTCTTCATTATATTGATTCTGATGTGGAGTTGTATTCGCGTATGAGGTTAGTTTGAGGTGGTTTCTGTAACACGAGCTCTGCTCCTGCTCTCTGGGGACGTCATTATGGACTATATAACTCTAGACTTAAAGCAGCGGTTACCCTGGAGACAGCATAAGGAGACCCCATCAGTAATTACCCGAGACCACCAGGACTAGAAACCTCTAGACACCAATATACATGTTCACTCCTTCAAACGCCGCGGGCCATGGATTCAGGTCTGGTATATCTTATCATAGATTCAGAGACTTTTGGGTTCTTTCAGACTTGGTTTTCTATTATAATATGCTGGGATGTAAGGGTCCTCCATTTCTTGCAATTATTGTTCAGGTGATTGGGTTACACTTAAAACTTTTATGCATAATGCATTATAAAAGTATTTTTAATGCATTAATCATATCTTGTAATGCACCTTATAATGCATTTTATGGTCTCGTGAATAATTTTAACCACAGTTATAATACATTATAATACTTATCTATTAATTGAACACACCTTTATAAAGTATAATGCATTAAAACCTAAATAACCAATTTCAGATGCAACAAGGAATCTGAATATTAAAATGCATTTTAACTTTGGTTACAATTAAATATTAAAATATATAATGCATTATAACGTACATTATAAATACCTTTTATAATGCATTATACATAAAGGCTTTAAGTAAAGTTTTACCAAATTTTTTTTTTAACTATATATATATTTTTGATTTTATTTTTAATCTGGTAGGTATAGTTTTTTTTTGGAAATAAGTGTAATTGTTTAAATCTTTGAATTCCAAGTTTTTGACTCCTGAGATACGAATAGAAATCTGTTCCAGAAGTATCTATACATTTCGATTTAAATGTTCAGTAATCAGAAACGACTGTAACTCATAGAAATTAGTGAACCCTGTAAGACTCTTTAACCTTAACTGCAGGCTGTACTATAATTTTGACACTGATTTTCTCAACAAATACAGTTTTTTTGTATTTTCATTAGACTAGATCAAACGTTTTAAAGAGCAGAACGCACTGCGCAGGCGCTGCCGTCTGGTTAACATCCAGCTAATTGACGTTTGATCATGTTAGCAAAGCCCCTTCTTCCTTTTTTTTTGGTTTGTTAATTTTTCTCTGAAGAATCACTACTTGCCACATTTACTTTAATCATATTAGGAGTCAGGACCAAAACTAAAGGGATCATATTGTCTTTTGAAACCAAAGAGTGATGTAGTATGTAGAAATACTGTAATATTCACAACATAAACAGTAACATTATAAGTGTACTTTAGGGGGAAAAAAGTCTCTTAAAGTAGATGATCTGTATAAATGTGTGCTGTAATGTTTTGGAGACTGTTGTTGTGGTAACCCGTGAAGTGAAGTAAGGTATATTTTGAGAGCGAGTCTGCTTGAATGAAATTCCTGGTTTTTGTGTGTTTGTGCGGGAGGTTGTCAGCTGTTTTGTGAGACGGTATCCAGACCCGCTCGCGTCAGCTTTGATCAGCGTGGTCCACCGGCCCCTGCAGGCCCCCTGCCTCACAAAGGGCTGCCTGTGTCACTGCCTGAGTGCTTTTCCCGCCCAGCGTTCTGCTAGTCGTCTCAGTAGATCTCTTCAGACACACACACACACACACACACAGAGAGAGATCCACCTTCAATAGCAAGAGCTATCGCACCAGAACGGCCTGAAAGGCTCAAGAACATCATTATAGTAGTCCACAAATCTTCTGAAGTCGTGTGAAAGCTGTACAAGTTTTAAAATACAACTTTATCTCTCAGCGTTCGGTGTTTAAGTCTCGTTAAGTTTGGTATATAAGGTATAGCAATAGTGACGCTTGACTTTACCACCACTAATTGCTGGGCTGGGCAATATGGCCAAAATATTATCACAAAAAATGTTTTCCATATCAATATTTATCATCAGTAATGGGGAATGAAATGCATTCCACATGTTTGTCAGAGCTAAAAAATGAATGTAAACATAACTTCGCAGAATTAGCTACCTTTTAGTTTAGGGCCATAAATCATTTTTATTTTCTTTAGTTCTGTGTTTTATAAAATCTATCATCAAAAATTGTCTGTAATGCAATGAATTCATAGAACTTTAAAAATTGAATCAAACTTTTAAAGTTTAATCAAAGTAAAATACAGTATAGCAATTAATTTACAACAAAACCTTTTTTTTTTATCAAATAAAGTAGTAATTTGTATTATAATAGTAATACATATTTTAATACATATTATTATTATTATTATTATTATTATTATTATTCACAACATCTCAAATAATAATAAAATATGTTAAAATATGTATTAGTAGTAGCAGCAGCAGCATTTTAAGGAATATCACACAACCAAGATCATTTTAATAATAATAATTCTTTATTATTATTATTGAGCAATATCAAAAACCAATATATTTTTTATTATAATAATGAATATTTATTGAGTGTTATTATTATATTTATTATTAAGCAATATCATAAAACCAATATATTTCTTAATAATAATAATTCATATTTTAATAGATTATATTAGTAGTAGTAATGGTAGTAGTATCACTTTGAGAAGCACACGTTAATATACAATCATAATATATTTGTGTCATAAATTTGTCAAGTTAAACCAAACTTTTATTTTATTTCAAGTGTCATTAATAGTCTCTCTTTGGACTTTCCCAAACACTGTTAAAGCCGAGCTCTAGACTATGAGGATCCAGTCTGATTGAATCAACGTCTAGTTTTAATTTGTGTTCAGTGTCTGTGTTTAGTTCTGTATCGTCTCTCTGTCATTCAAATGAGAACGCTATAGCAATATAAATGGAAAAAGAAGAACTTTCAGCGCAATTTATGAATGAATGATTATCGTTAATGAGCTCTCGCGATGTTGAACACAGTTCATGTGTGTCTGGGTCAAATCAGCAATTTTGCATTACACACACATGTTGGCCAAGACGAGAAGAACATTCTTACATAATGTCCAATGACATTATCGTGTCTGTTACGGGAAAAGACATATGAGAAACCAGACCACAGGATTAGAATAGCTGCTATTTTTTAGTGAAAACCTTAACATTGAGAACATTACTAAATGCTAAAATGCTTACATTTGTTTGCTTTTTGGGATTTCTTTCATTCCGTCTCATTGCATTGGTCATCTTTGGGGCCCTTTGCATATTTTTTAAATAATTTAAAATTCCCTTTGAAACTGAGAAATGCATGTTGCATCAGACTCAGTTGCTGAATAATAATGTGTATTTGTCCTGTTTAGTGAGTTTCACTTCTGTTTTTGTGGTCAGACTGAGCACATTTCTGTCTGTCACAACAGTTGTCTGGGGTTGAGACTTGTACTCGGGTGATATTGGTCTCGCTGGCGTCTGTTGGCTGGTGGTTTATGAGGAACAGTGAAAGAGGAAGTGAAAGATGATTCGTGTGTTGATGTGTGGTCTATATATACATCTGGATTACCAGCAGAGACCTCCTGAAAGCTGAAGTCTGTTCAACTGTGCAAATTAAAGATGCATATTCTAATAGCTCAAACAGCAGAGCGCGGCACTAGACGCGTTCATTTCCCAGGGAATGCATGAACTTCATGAAGGCAAGACATTACAGGCAGATCAGTTTGCTTCCATAACTTGTCTTCTTTCAGACTAGTGAAAAGAAAACGTCCAAAATACACATTTAATACACTTTATCTATTTTGCGTCTGTATATATTTCAGTTGCAATACATAACTTTAAAGGCTGTGAGTCTGAAATCTCCACTTCAACAGCTTTACATGCACCAAACTTTACAGTTTTATTCCTATCTATATTCTGAAGGCTTTTAGAGAGGATTTTGGTCATATAGCATTTATAGATTTACGGACTGATAAAAAGAGATAAAGGTCATTACTTTGTTTATTGGGTGTAATAGAATAGGTTAACATGCTTTAATGTTAAAAAACAAGACACATTATTTTTCACACCCTGTGCATTATTGCATCTCATCTATTCCCAGTTCTTCTGAAACACACTGATTTCTGCAAAGCCCCTCCTTCCGAAAAGCTCTGAGTGCTCTGATTGGCCAGCTTGACCCAGTGCGTTGTGATTGGCCAAACACCTCAAGCGTGTGATGGAAATGTAACGCCCCTTTCCATAATCACATGCTTCCAAGGCATTAAGCAATTTTAAACACACAGTTAATGTCGCCACTTTTACTGTATCAGTGTGAGTCTGTTCTGAAAATGTGGATGAGCCAACCGATCAGAACCAGCTTTTAAAGGGGTGGTATAATGCCCTTTTCACAAGATGTAAAATAAGTCTCTGATGTCCCCAGAGTGTGTATATGAAGTTTTAGCTCAAAGTACCCCACAGATATTTTTACATAACATGTTAAAATTGTCACTTTTTAAGGGTGAGCAAAAATGCACCATTTTTGTGTCTGTCCCTTTAAATGCAAATGAGCTGCTGCTCCCGGCACAGAGGGCGGAGCTTCAACAGCTTGTGTCCTTTTACCTCAAACACGCATGCACTGAAAATTTCAAAAACTTTTAATCTTTTATGTTCAAACTATCTTCTAGTCATTGATTAGTATATTCTGTCTTGATAATCTTTAAATCGTGTTCCGGGGGCGGGGTTTATGTAAATTTTAGGGTTTGTGATGTCACTAACCCGGGAGGAAGCTCGTGTAGTCGAAACCATCTGTATTATTGTATAAAGCGCTATATAAATAAAGGTGACTTGACTTATACTTGACTGTGATTGGTCAATCGCTGCACCGCACACTGAAGTAAGGAGTGTTTTCTGTGTTTTAGCTCCTGGAGTCTCCTGAGGTGAAGGAGGACGCTGTTCTCTGCTGTTCTATGGAGGTGAGTTGAGTTTAACAGCATCTCTGAGATCGTGAACACTTCTGTAACACATTCATAATGATCAAGATCAGGGAGAGAGAGAGAGAGAGACTGATGGATGGATAAAGCCCAGGACACAACAAGCCGACGGTCAGGCGTTTATGAGTGTCTGTCGGCTCAGTTTTTTCTGTGTGTTGCGCACCGTTGGCTCTAGTCGGACGCCATTGTTGGTGTTTTTTTTGTTGTTGTTTTTTTGGTCGATTCAGCATGTTGAATCGGCGTCGTTGAGAGAGAATTCTGATTGGCTGTTCAGCTTAGCGAACAAGTCAGTGTACGAGAATAAAAGCGGAGGTGATGAAAGCGAGCAAAAAAAAAAAGATTCCAGCGACAAATAATTTGTCTGTCCACACTAGACGCGACGCGACTGCGAGATGCGTCAAAATCAATCAAAACCCACAGCCAATCAGAACAGCGTGTGGGCGGAGTCACTGAGTCTGAGTCACTAAAACAATCTTTGTCAAATAATACACTTGTTTGTCCACAGTTTGAACGTTCTTGTTTCCATTTGTTTAATGTCAAGATCTGAGGTGAATTATCCATTCACGGCTACAAAGCTGGAGCACTAAATGATATCCAAAGTCACATTACACGCTTTTAACATTAAATAAAGCACATAAACAGTACCTGAGATTATCATCGCCACACTTTGTGTTTGTTGTTCCAGCGCGACGTCGCAGAAAAATAGAAACCGTTTCTAAAACAGAATCGTCACGTGTCGCCGTCGCGGCTGGTTAGGACAAACACTCTGATTAACATGGAAAAGATACATTTTATCGCGTGTCGTGGCGTCGCGTCGCGTGTAGTTAGGACACGGTGTTACCGGAGCATGCCACTGCGCAAATATTTTCATAATAACATGAGCCGACTGAAATGAAGAAATTGATCAGCGTGATTGATATTCAAAATTGTAATATATCAATGGTATATACCAATTGTTACAAATTTTTTATTTATATATATATATATATATATATATATATATATATATATATATATATATATATATATATATATACGTGTGTGTGTATACGTGTATATACATGTGCTCACACACACAATGTGTGTGTCTGTCTGTGTGTGTGTATCCAAAACATACATATATATATCCAAAACAAACCAATATGATGTTCAGTGTGGATGATGTCCCATCTGCCCGCAAACCGGATCATCAGGAGACAGTTTGTCTGGACATCTGACTGCTTCCGTCCAGTCTCTCTCTCTCTCTCTCTCTCTCTCTTTGTCTCTGTCTCTCTCACTCAGACTAGCATCTGTTTCTCGGTACCCCCTGTGGAGTTGACCTCTGACCCTTCCTTGAGCCTGAGTGTGTCTGTCTCCCTTTGAACATCTTATTTCCTCTTAAAAACCACTCAGTGATTCCTGCCCCCTCTTTGTCTCTCTTTCTCCATCCATCTTTAAAGGAATATTACAGGATATTTTCAAATAAATGTTGATATTTGGTGCCACAGAGTCACAGTCTCGCACTTTTTCCTGAGACAATCATTTCATAAGAGAACATGAAACCTTCTGTTTGTCTCATTGCTGATTCTCGTCTGGTTGTTCTTGCAGCTCCAGAGCACCGGCCGGTTGTTGGAGGAGCAGCTTCCCGAAATGATGACGGAGCTGCTGGCCGCGGTGCGGGATAAGATGTTGTGTCCGGCTGAGTCCCAGCTGACGCGCTCGCTCCTGATGGAGGTCATCGAGCTTCACGCTCACCACTGGAGCCCGCTGGAGGCGCTGACCACTGCATACTACAACAGAACCATCCAGAAGCTCACGGCCTGACCACTGCGCAACACACACACACACACATCCAGAGACTCGTCTAACTAACCACTACAGGCCACGGACACACTACAACACACACACACACACACACACAAGCATTCTGCAATAGGATGGATGAGACAGGGCGTTGTGGGATGAGGGTCAGAGGTCAGAGGGTAAAATATGCAGATTGAAATGAATATGTATATGTTCACACTTCACATCTGCATATTCATGAGCTGACCCAGACATACAGACGCAAAACCAGACAGTCATTAGACGCGCACGCAGACTGTCTGCCGTTCTTTCTAGACTAAATGTCAACAGAAAGAGAAATCTAAAGAAAAATCTACGAAATGAAAAAAATAAATCTCAAGAAAAAATGTATTTTGCACAAAAAATGAAGCCTATTTTTTAACCCTTGTCATCAATATTTTATAATTTAATTAATGCATCATTATTTTTGCATTAGAGTGATGATAATTTTGAGAATAAGACCATTTCTATTCATTTTTTTTATTTCATTCTCTATATTTTGCATTGTCATTATTTTCATCAGTTAAGCACATTTCCCCCCCCCCCCAAAAATGTCATGATGTATAAATACTTTACAATTTAATTAATGCATCGTTATTTTTTTTGCATCAGAGTGATAATAATTTTGAGATTTGTTTTATTAGATTTTAAGAATTGCGTTACAAATGCACTAAATGTTCATGATAATTATATCACAGTGCAGCAAAATCGAATTGTTCCTAGTAATAGACTTCAATTTAAGGAAAATTTGAAATTCTTTAAACATGAAGCCTTTTTAAAGTTTTTTTGCATTATTTTCATGAATGTTAAAATTGCATAATGCATAAATACTTTAACTGAATTCTTTATTTATTTTTTATATTAAAGTTTTTTTTGGGTGTGGTGGGAGGTAATTGTAGGTACAAATGTGCTTAATATTCATGAAAATAATGCCCAAAAATGAACAAAGTCTTAATGGTCCTAAAAAATAGGCTTCATTTTTTTTTTAAAGCAAAAACCTTTTTTCTTTCTTTTGATTTTGTTGTCAAATATTCCCTGGTCGTGTTCACAGGATGGCTTGTGAACCCCGGAGAGTGTCTTTTCTTCATCCATCCGTCCCGTTTCGGCCCCCAGGCGTCAGGAGCACGCCGTCGACCCACGGGGCGTCCAGCTGGGGTCACGCTGACTCCAAAGGAGCAAGGCTTTCTTTTGTCATAAACACACACAGCAGATGGCTGCAGGAGGTTCAGAGTGTGTGTGTGTGTGTGTGTGTGTGTGTGTGAGGACACATTCGACATGAAGTGGTCAGGTTCTTCACGAACATCAGTTGGATCTCTTGAGTTTCCTCTTCCTGTTCCGTCTCGGGCCGCGTCCCTGTTTATAATGTGTAATAGTGTCCTTAATGTTATGCATTATTGTTATTATTATTATTACTTTCTTTTACTCTTGAAGTGGTTTTTTTTTTTTTTTTTTACACAAAAAACGTATAAATGTACATGTAATAGGCTTCGTTTGTGAAATGCAAGCAGAACGCAAATTATTCCGAAAAAATTAAATGGTGACACTTTACTCAAAGCCTTTATCTATAATGCATTATAAAGATATTTATAATGTGAATATATGTCATAATGCATTGTATCTTTTCATAAATAACTGTAACCAAAGTAAAATGCATTATATTTGCAGATATGAAATTGGTTATGTTTTAATGCATTATACTTTCTAAAGGTATAGATTTGTATTATAACTGTAGTTACAATGATCCATGATATCATACAATGCATTATAAGGTTGCATTAATAATGCATTAAAATAATGAATTATACATGAAGGCTTTAAGTTAAGTGTTGCACGACAAATCTTACGTTGCATTCGATTTTGTATGAACGTAAGGATGTTTTTCCCGAATGATTCATCTACTCGTTTTTCATGAATGCGTTTCTTGTTTTTAGAAGTAGATCTGTTGCACAGGATTACTTTCGTTTTGCACTGTTTTAAGGCGATTGCTTTAAAAATTAAGAAAGAAAAAAAAAGATAAAAGTGTATGTAAAAAGTGTCGCGGGATGTGGAGGATTTCGAATGTTAGTCGAACACTTTTTGCTAGAATGAATGGTAGAATCAGGTTTTGGGAGAAAATAGTGGCCTTGGAAACCCCTGCGAGTTTTACGACGAATCTTTAGTTTGGCGAGCTGCTGATAGAAAGGCCTGTGCAGCGAAGAGGACTTTTATTACTGCCCTGCAATGTTCAGCTTCCTAAATAGACAATGTGAGATGTTGAAAAAGTTAAAAAAAATCAAGCATGAGTCGAAATGAAATTAAGCAACAATGGCTGTCGATATATAGGCCGTTTTGCCGTGGTCGTTTTTTTGCAAGTCGTTCTATTTAAAACTATTAACTTTTAACAAATTTGTTTGCCGAGGACGGTGGTCAAATCTTTTAACGGTATATCTAGCTATTACGTGTCAATTTCTCTGGCTTTTGACGACTGTGTGCATTGATATTGATTTAACACAAGCCAGTCATCTAGTTATGAATAAGCTACATGTAATCTTGTAAACGGCATATGAATATGAATTTTAGACGGGGGAGCATTGGAAGTGTTTTTGAACTATTTTCCGTGAATAGTTGGTGGCCTCCCGCTTTATTTAGGGGAGGAAACGCACGCAGAACCTCATGGTTTGCCGGCAGGTTTGGGGTTTGTGTATTTTCTGTCTTGCATCAAGAATCCAAATGAAAAGACAAACGCACACGTGAGGGTTGAATCTCATGAACACACGGCTGGCTCATTCTTCGCCGTAGATTTTAAAGGAAATATGTATAGACATATTTTGCATGGAGAAAGTTAAGGTTTTCTTCATGCAAAATATGATTTTTTTCTTTTCTTTTAATTATTATTTAATTTTTTTGTGGCCTGTTCTTGTCAGATTTTGTGAGATTCCCCCTCATAGAGTGATTTTATGCACATACATACATGCATGTAGTGCTCATGAAACCATCTCTTGTGTGAGTGCGTGTTTGTCTTTCAAACATGATTTCAATTGTTGTTTTTGTATTTAGAGGTTCATTTGATTTGCTCTAGTTGCACCTCTCAGCAGTCGTGCATTGTCAGGGTTTTGCATTAGGCTCCGCCCCATTCAAGCAACAGGCAACATGTGACCTTTGACTTCTTCAGTGTTGCAACCCACCAGACTATTGAATGCAGATCATCTTCATTTGCATCTTATTGACATGCAAAGCAGATGTGGCAACCTTGTCAGCTGGCCGAACTGTAGATCTGGGCTCACTCAAAGATGTCATCGATTTGTTTTGTTTTAGTTTTTTATGCAACTGAAAATAAACTGAGAAGGGGTGTAAAGTGGAGTGTTTGTCCTTTTTTTTTTACATGGTCATTATGCAAAAAAATTGCATTTATTCATATTTTGATTTAAAACAATGAACCGGAGTTTATTGCAACCGGAGCTTCTGACGGCAGGTGCATTGGTGACTTCACCAGTTGGTGATTGGCTCTTTTATTTAGAAGGCGGGACTTATTCCGCCATATTGCGCATTTCACTTTCTCATTCGTAACATGAATGCACCGTCTTTGTATATCTAAAGTTTTTGTTTTAGTTTGCAATAATAAGTAAGGGTTAATGCACGACGAGGTGTCCATTGTCAGGTATTAATGGACGACGGCGAGGCGTGAACCGTCCGACGCGCAGCGAAGGCAATGGACAATGGACACCTCGAAGGGCATTAACCCGCTTATACCATGGTCACTTGCTAAATAACACATTTTTAAAACATTCATTTATATTTTAATTAGTTTTACAATCGAAATCTAAAGTTTTTACAAACAATAACTTGTTATTGGTTACGCCTGACGGTTACACCTGACGGTTTATTTAGCAACCGGAGATATTTATAGTCCGCTCAGCTCGTAGAACCCTTCAGTTTACTGCCTGTTGCTATGGTTACTCACAGCTGATGTAGCCAGCGCATTTATTTATTAATTTAGAACGGTAAAGTCAGTTTCTCCAGAACTCCTTTACTAGGTGCCCTCTATCACTTTTTAATGGACACCCTGCAGCCAATCAGAATCGAGTATTCACCCAGACCATGGTATAATACTTCTTGTACTGCTTGCAAATGACGCACTATACACTACTCAACGGTGTAGAGTTTGAACTTTATAAGGTTATTTAGTCATTAAACATCAGAGACTGATGCCCCTCCCCCTCCGCTGCATAATTAGAGCTGCGACAGTCGAGTGCATGAAATGTCCAACATTCCACACTTCATTTTTTCAGTTAATTAAGAGCATCATCTGGGTATTTAAATTGCACTTATTCTATTTGGAACCTTACAGTGTGAACACACTACTCGCACTATTGATACTACAAAACAGCAAAGAATAGTGCATAAGTACACGAATTGGGACGCACCTATACTATTAACAGCACATTTTTATGGTGATATATATATTAAATACTACTACATCTAGGCTGTACCCTCCACATGATTTAAACATTGCAATTATTATAGAGAATATTAACTCTTTCGCCGCCAGCATTTTTTCCTTTTTTAAGTTGCCAGCCACCGCTGGTGTTTTTGATCATTTTCACCAAAACTTTATGGCCCCTAGAATATTTTGTTGTATGAATATCTAAAAACATGCAATATAGCAAAAGAAAGAACAGACCCTATGCTTTTAAACAACAACAAAAAACGTTTTATTTTAGCTTAATGCATTCTTTTTTTCAACACTTTAATATGGGTAAGTTTCGTAAAAAAGCAACATTTTGAGCAAAAAGCTGAGAAAATCACTTTTCTGTCAAAAACGACGTCGGGATAGGATTCAGAAAGATGATCTAAACATAGATGGAGAGAATCAAGTCCATCAACACCCCTAACAGTCCTGTAACTCATCCTGAATCGACATTTCATTCAGTAACATTAGGCGGTTTAGATTTATATGCTGTTTAATGTTGATGATCGCGTTATTTTACACGTGCATATGATTACAAATGCTATCGCTTGTTTCTGTGTATCCTTTCCATGTGTTTTGATCAGGAGATTCTGTAATATTTCAGAAGATTCAGTGTTTGTCGGGGAAAGAGTTAAAAGAATACACGTTTACAAGAATGTTCTTTTAACGTAGCACACGTAGCATTTTAAGACTGTTGTTGAAAAATGTCATTTAAGAGCCAAGTTTGCATACTTGTGCACTATTCTATGCTGTTTTGTAGTATGATTAGTACGTAGTGTTTACACAGAAAATTCCAAAAAGAATAAGTGCACTTTAAATAACCGGATGATGCACTTAATTAACTGAAAAAACAATGGCTTGCATCCGAAGTCGCATACTTCCATACTATAGGCGAAAACAAAAGTATGTCTGAATTCTCAGGCAAAAAAAAAAGTACCCAGATGATCTACTACTTCCGGCGAGATTCTGAAGTGTTTTTACGATACACACTCTCGAGGCCACGGGAGAGGATTTGTGAATGGCAATGAAGCGACGCAACTGGTAATGAATCACATGATAATGACAACATGGCGAATGTAGTAGTACGCTACGTCCGGATTACATTCATACAACACGCATTCATATAGAACATACCTTTTTAGCTGTCGTGAATGACCTCCTCAAGAGAGTGTGCGATTTCGGACGCAGCCAATGTGTGGAATAATAGACATTAACAACTGTCGCAGCTTTTTAGTCATACACTTCACAGTAGATAGTGTGTCATTTGGGACACAACTTCAAGTTTGTGCCAAGGATTTGGGGTAATATAACATCAAAAAGCATGAATGCACACTTTGGAAATCAGCTAGAAATGGTACACCATCCAGACTCCTCACTATTTGCATCGCACATCATTTAGTGTGTATTATGCGTGTCAACATGAACATTACATCATGAAATTAAAAGTATCAATAAATACAATCAGAAGCAGATCCTGACTGTAACATGCTGTCTTTATTAACGTCCAGCAGCCCTTTTGTTTTCTACTAGGCTACACCCCCTTCATCATCCTCATCATCATCTCCATAACACCCCCTGCTCTGTTTGTGTGATTTAATTGCCATGTCCGGGGTGAGTGTGTTGCCCGATTGTTTCTATTGTTTGGAGATGACAAAGGAGCATTTGGCTCCACACACACACACACAGCTGGATGCTTGCTGCAGCTGCCACATGGATTCAAGCGCAGCAGTCTTGACAGCTGTGCAGAACGACACACATCAGCTACCTGCAGAGAGAAAGTGTGTGTGTGTGTGTGTGTGTGTGTGTGTGTGTGTGTGTGTGTGTGTGTGTGTGTGATAGAGAGAGAGAGAGAGAGAGAGAGAGAGAGAGAGAGAGAGACAGTCAAACTCCAGTTGCATGTGGAGATGCCTGTCAGTGCATGATTTCAGGTTCTTAAAGGAACAGTTCAACTCCAATTTGGAAAACCCAGCTAGACACCAACAGGTGTCATTTCCATCACATCTCTTGAGGCTATAGTTTCATAACTAACATGGTAATATTTTCACACTTTTGCATGTGTTTGTTCTGCATTTGTTAAGGCCTGTTCACACCAAGAACGATAACTGTAAATATAACTATAATGATAACTCTATTTTTTTGTCTGCTGCTTTAAATGCTCCAGCTCTTTAAAACAGGATGGATTCTGATTGGCTGTCAATTTTTTAAAGCGAA
>CM038632.1:32865381-32927881 GCA_021554675.1 Leuciscus idus | reverse complement strand
CACCTCGTGGGGCATCAATGATCATGAGGAAGGTGAGGGATCAGCCCAGAACTACACGGCAGGACCTGGTCAATGACCTGAAGAGAGCTGGGACCACAGTCTCAAAGAAAACCATTAGTAACACACTATGCCGTCATGGATTTAAATCCTGCAGCGCACGCAAGGTCCCCCTGCTCAAGCCAGCGCATGTCCAGGCCCGTCTGAAGTTTGCCAGTGACCATCTGGATGATCCAGAGGAGGAATGGGAGAAGGTCATGTGGTCTGATGAGACAAAAATAGAGCTTTTTGGTCTAAACTCCACTCACCGTGTTTGGAGGAAGAAGAAGGATGAGTACAACCTCAAGAACACCATCCCAACCGTGAAGCATGGAGGTGGAAACATCATTCTTTGGGGATGCTTTTCTGCAAAGGGGACAGGACAACTGCACTGTATTGAGGGGAGGATGGATGGGGCCATGTATCGCGAGATCTTGGCCAACAACCTCCTTCCCTCAGTTAGAGCATTGGAGATGGGTCGTGGCTGGGTCTTCCAGGATGACAACGACCCAAAATGCACAGCCAGGGCAACTAAGGAGTGGCTCCGTAAGAAGCATCTCAAGGTCCTGGAGTGGCCTAGCCCGTCTCCAGACCTGAACCCAATAGAAAATCTTTGGAGGGAGCTGAAAGTCCGTATTGCCCAGCAACAGCCCCGAAACCTGAAGGATCTGGAGAAGGTCTGGAGGAGTGGGCCACAATCCCTGCTGCAGTGTGTGCAAACCTGGTCAAGAACTACAGGAAACGTATGATCTCTGTAATTGCAAACAAAGGTTTCTGTACCAAATATTAAGTTCTGCTTTTCTGATGTAGCAAATACTTATGTCATGCAATAAAATGCAAATTAATTACTTAAATCATACAATGTGATTTTCTGGATTTTTGTTTTAGATTCCGTCACTCACAGTTGAAGAGTACCTGTGATAAAAATTACAGACTTCTACATGCTTTGTAAGTGGGAAAACCTGCAAAATCGGCAGTGTATCAAATACTTGTTCTCCCCACTGTATAGCAGTAGGTCCTGTATATTACACTGCTGTCACTTTAATACACAGATCTTATATACACATGCGATTTCTTTCCCTGCTGTTAACATTCACGGACATAACTGACTGTGTTTATGTGAACTTATGTGTGTGTTTTTGACAGTTTAAGCGCAATAAGACGTGAAAGAGAGCGTAGTTTAATACTCACGGGACGTGCCTTCTGACATCCAGCTTTCTGATCTCGTGCTTCAGATGTGTGTGTTCAGAAAACCATATATCAGAAGTTTAAGTCAAGTCAAGTCAAGTTTATTTGTATAGCGCTTTTCACAATACAGATTGTATCAAAGCAGCTTCACAGTATTAAATTAAAATAATACAACAAAGTTTGTTTCAAGAGGAATTTATTGATTGATAAATTTAAATTAAATATCCCCAAAATATCCCCAACTGAGCAAGCCAAAGGCAACAGTGGCAAGGAACCGAAAAACTCCATCAAGTGACCTAATGGTGTCCTAAAACTCCATCAGGTGACCTAATGGAGAAAAAAAACCCAGGCTCAGTCGGGGGCCAGTTCTCCTCTGGCATTTATGAGCTAGAGGCCGGATTGTAGTTTGAACTGTGGGATTATATGAATGCCTGGCCGAAGAGATGCGACTTTAATCTAGTTTTAAACTGGGAGAGCGAGTCTGAGCAACGAACAGTATCAGGAAGACTATTCCAGAGTTTTGGAGCCAAATGTGAAAATGCTCTCCCTCCTTTGGTGGTTCTGGATATCCTAGGTATGACCAAAAGCCTTGAATTTAGTGATCTTAAAGAGCGCGATGGATTATAGGGTGATAGAAGATCCGTTAAATAGACTGGAGCTAAGCCGTTTAGGGCTTTATAAGTCAGTAGCAATACCTTGTAATTAATACGGAACTTTATAGGTAACCAATGCAGTGATGATAAAATCGGTGTTATATGATCATATTTTCTTGATCTCGTAAGAACTCTAGCGGCGGCATTTTGGACTAACTGTAGCTTGTTTATTGAGGATGCAGGACAACCAGCTAATAAAGCATTACAGTAATCCAGTCTCGAGGTCATGAATGCATGAACTAACTTTTCTGCATCAGAAACTGATAGCATATTACGTAGCTTAGCAATGTTTCTAAGGTGGAAAAAGGCTGTTTTTGTAACATATGAAATATGATTTTCAAAAGACAGGTTGCAATCGAGTATAACACCCAGGTCTTTTACTGTAGAGGATAAAGTAACAGGACATCCTATGATGTTAAAGTTGTATTGTGCGAGGTTTTGTGGGCGGTTTTTTGAACCGATAAGTATTACCTCTGTCTTGTCTGGATTTAATAAAAGAAAATTACGCGTCATCCAATCTTTTATATCTTTAACACACTCTGTCAATTTGGAAAATTTAGCGTTTTCATCCGGCCGTGATGAAATATATATTTGAGTGTCATCAGCATAACAATGGAAACTAATTCCATGTTTCCTTATAATATTTCCAAGTGGCATCATATATATTGAAAATAACAGAGGGCCTAATACAGATCCCTGCGGCACTCCATAGTTTACTGGAGTTATGATCGATTTTTCTCCATTTAAATAGACAAAATGGTAGCGGTCAGATAGGTATGATTTGAACCAGCTTAGTGCTTGTCCTTGAACACCAGTATAATTTTGTAGTCGATCTAAGAGTATTGTGTGATCTATAGTATCGAACGCAGCACTAAGATCAAGTAAAACTAGTATTGAGATACAGCCTTGGTCAGAAGCTAAAAGTAAATCATTTGTGATTTTAACGAGCGCAGTTTCAGTGCTATGATGCGGTCTGAATCCAGACTGAAACTTTTCATAGATCTCATTTTGTTGCAAGAAAGAGCCCAGTTGAGCGGACACCACTTTTTCTAATATTTTAGACATAAATGGAAGATTTGAAATGGGTCTATAATTTGCTAGATTATTATGATCTAATTGTGGTTTCTTAATGAGAGGTTTTATAACTGCCAGTTTAAATGTTCTTGGAACATGACCTAAAGATAAAGACGAGTTAATAATATTGAGGAGAGGCTCTTCCACTACAGGTAACACTTCTTTCAGTAGTTTAGTTGGTATAGGATCTAATAAACATGTTGTTGTTTTAGACGAAGTGATACGTTTATTTAACTTTTTTTGTTCTATAGTTGTAAAGCACTGTAATTGTTCTTTCGGGGTGATAATTGAAGCTGAATTATAAGGCGCGATTGAAGATTGAACGTTTACAATTGTGGTTCTGATGCTTTCTATTTTCTCAGTGAAGAAGTTCATGAAATCATTACTACTGAACTGTAACGGGATATTTTGTTCGGGTGACGTCTGTTTATTTGTTAGTCTAGCCACGGTGTTAAATAAAAACCTTGGATTGTTTTGGTTGTTTTCTATTAGTTTGCGGAGGTGCTCAGCCCTGGCCGCTTTTAGGGCCTTTTTATAACGTGACATACTGTCTTTCCACGCGATTCTAAAGACCTCTAAATTAGTTTGTTTCCATTTACGCTCTAAAATACGGGTTTCTCTCTTTAAAACATGCGTAGTATTGTTATACCATGGTGCTTTATTTTTCTCTCTGACCTTTTTTAATTTAATAGGTGCAACCACATCCAATGTTCTAGAGAGAATGGTGCTCATAGTGCTAGTTAGTTCTTCTAGTTCATCTGTTTGTTTGGGTTCAGGCAGCAGCCGAGACAGATTAGATAAGCAATTTGAGAAATTATCTATGGTGGATGGGAGGATTGTTCTGCCTGGTTGATAACGCGACGCCGCATGACATATTACAACAGTACGTAATATGCAAGTTACCATGTAGTGATCAGTGACTTCATCACTTTGTGGAATGATATCTATATCGGTTGGATCGGTTCCATGTGATATAATTAAATCGAGTGTATGATTAAGACGATGTGTTGGTCCGGTGACGTTTTGCTTGACCCCAAATGAATTTAATAAATCTGTAAACGCAGCTCCTAACGCATCATTTGGATTATCTACGTGTATGTTAAAATCTCCAACAATTAGTGCTTTATCGACATTGACTAATAGGTCTGAGAGAAAATCTGCAAACTCTTTTAGGAAATCAGCGTAAGGCCCTGGCGGTCTATATACGGTAGCCAAGGCTAGAGATAATAGGGATGTTTTTCTAACATCTAAGAGCGTAACATTTAGTACAAGTACTTCAAATGAAATAAACTTATTACCCGTTTTCTGGGTAACATTTAGAATATCTCTATAAATGGTTGCAACACCTCCGCCACGACCAATCAGACGGGGCTCATGCTTATAACAGTATCCAGGAGGAGTAGACTCATTAATACCGAAATAATCATTTGGTTTAAGCCAGGTTTCAGTAAGGCAAAGTACATCGAAGCTATTATCTGTGACTATTTCATTTACAATAACTGCCTTAGGTGTGAGTGATCTAATGTTTAGAAGACCTAGCTTTAGAAATAGTTTTTGTTTACTAATAGCAACATTTTCTGTTTTAATAACAATTAGATTTTTCCTAGATCCTGCATTAGATTTATTATTTGATCTCACTAAACGAGGAATAGACACGGTTTCTATGCAATGTTCTACACTAGTATTTATATCAGTTGAATTGGTGCAGCAGAGACTATGATTTGGACTTTTGGTTACTAGTCAAAGGGTATTTAACATTTTGGAGATGTTATCTGACAGAAGATCCGCTCCGAATCTGCTTGGGTGTAAGCCATCAGCACGGAAAAGCCTAGGACGCTCCCAAAACAGATTCCAATTATTTACAAAGAGCAGTTTCTGCTCATTGCACCATGACATTAACCATTCATTTAGCGCAAATAATCTGCTGAACTTTTCATGCCCTAGTCGGTACGTGGGAAGCGGTCCTGACACAATGATCGTTGTTTCAGGCGATGTGCTGCGTACCGTATCGATTAGATTCCTGAAGTCTTTCTTCAGAATCTCCGTCTGGCGCAGCCTGATGTCGTTCACTCCCGCGTGCAGGACCACAGTTCCGACGCGCTCGTCACCGTTCAGGATCTCGGGAACGCGAGCAGCGATTTCAGAAACACGAGCACCAGGAAAGCAGTGACTTTGCACCTTACTTTTACCTAACGTAGCGTGTACGTGCCGAACGATGGAATCGCCGATGATCACAGCATCGCGTTCTGTTTCGCGTAGAGGGGAGAAGCGGTTTTGTGTCGATAACTCGAAAACCGGGAGGGTCGGAGAAAGTCTTGATCTAAAACTGACTCGCGTCTTCCGCTGCGGAACCACCCATGCTTCGTGGTGGCGTGTTGGAGCCGGAGTGAACGAGACCATGGCTGATCGCGACCGATGCTGAGGAACGCACGGAGTAGACGCGGTCGGAGTCAGCGGGTTAGTAACGTTAAACACTGATTTGTGTGCATCGGCGCGTGATGTTTCAAGAGCCAAACACCGGTCTCTCAGCTCGGCCTGTCTCAATAAAAGGTTGTGGATCTGTTTCTCAACAGCTTCCAGCTCAGACTGCAGTGCGTGCAGCTCAAATGTGTCCTCACCTGCACCAAGCTGTAGACTACTTACATCTGATATATTCGCCATTTTAACAGATGGACAGTGAGTTAGCAACGAAGCTACCAGTGATGCTATCAATATTAATACTAATTTATATTATAAGTTTGTTTGTAAGTGAGTGTGGAGAAGACGCGTTCAGCCGTGATCCATGGACGTAACTTTTAAGAGTATGCAGAGTTGGATCACTAATAGGCTTGAGACGCGTCTGCTCAACAGTCCGCGTTGTAACTATGAGGTTTTTTAGGTTTTTTAGTGGTAGGGGTGTAGAGTAGACGCACGATAGGCGAAAAAAAAATGTTTGTTTATAAGTGAGTGTGGAGAAGACACGTTCAGCCGTGATCCACGGACGTAACCTTTAAGAGTATCCGGCGTTGGATCACTAATAGGCTTGAGACGCGTCTGCTCTACAGTCCGCGTTGTAACAATGAGGTTTGAGCAGTAACGTTAGTGCTTCTCAGTGAGGAAAAGTAGAAAATGTTCGTTGTAAGCGAGTTTAAAGAGAAAAATCAAGAATTATAAATCAAATCGATAGAGCTCCAAAAACAACAACGCATTCAGACGCAACGCATGATAATAACAGGACAAGACATTACTCACCGTGTTTGTTGAGTGTTTCTTACTCACCTGAGCTTTTATGAACTCAAAGGCGCGAGCGAAAATAAATAAATAAAAATAGCTGAGTGCACGGGTGGCGAGTTAACAGGCTAGCGAATTACTAGCGTGTTGTGCTAGTAGTAACGGAAGCTAGCGATGCCAGGGTTGGGTAAGCTGTGTTTAGTAGTAATATAAACAACTAGAAATTGTAGTAAATGATGGTTCAAAACAAGGAAATACGAGGCTAAGACGGAGCTTACAGCACCGAAGCAGACACACTCACAGCAGGCAGCGAGGCAGAGAGAAAAATCAAGAATTATAAATCAAATCGATAGAGCTCCAAAAACAACAACGTATTCAGACGCGACGCATGATAATAACAGGACAAGACATTACTCACCGTGTTTGTTGAGTGATTCTTACTCACCTGAGCTTTTATGAACTCAAAGGCGCGAGCGCGCGAGAGAAAATAAATAAATAAAAAATAGCTGAGCGCACGGGTGGCGCGTTAACAGGCTAGCGAATTACTAGCGTGTTGTGCTAGTAGTAACGAAAGCTAGCGATGTTGGGTAAGCTGTATTTAGTAGTAGTATAAACAACTAGAAATTGTAGTAAATGATGGTTTAAAACAAGGAAATACGAGGCTAAGACGGAGCTTACAGCATCGAAGCAAACACACTCACAGCAGGCAGCGAGAAAGTTTAGACTCTTGTAGAAAGTTTAGACTGATATAGCTTTAAAACGCATGTAGATAATAGACTTTCATGATGATGATGATGATGAACTGCAATACCACGTGAGAGTGATCGTGATAGAGATCATAATCAAAACCAAACTTAGTTTTAGTTTTTGGCAGAGTATCTGAGGCACGAGCTGTACAGGCTCCGCCCTCTTGTAGAAACTGGGGTGGGGCCTCAGCAGCTCATTTGCATTTAAAGATACATGCACGAAAACAGCATGTTTTTCCTTCCACTCAAAAATGGGCATTTACAACATGGTATAATAAATGATCTGTTGTATTTTGAGCTGAAAATTCACGAACACATTCTGGGGACACCTGAGACTTATATTACATCTTGTAAAATGGGCATATAAAGTCCCCTTTAATTAAAAAAAAATTTTTTGAAAAAAAACATGACTTATTATCTTAAGTCATTTTGTATGCAAATAGACAGTTGTCTCATTTACACGCAGGCGCAGAACGCGCATGCTAGCTGACAGTCGGCTGTAGTTCTCTCGGTGTGTTCAAGTGCAGCTTTTCCCCCGACACGAGGCGACAACACAGTCAGCTTTCATCAGCGCTAGTTCGTCTTCGTCGGCGTCGGCTTGGTGTGTTCCAGGCTACACCCAGAACAGCAACGCATACTATATAGTAGGGAAGTATTCGATTTCGGACGCAGCGATGACGATCAGGACACATCTAACTCGGATGGAGCCGCTGAAAATAATTCCTCTCTATTTCCACTGCAGTTTCAGACACTGCTTCTCATCAGACGTGTTCACACCTCTGGGGTTTCTCACCAACAGACTGTTAAAATATGTTTTTTTCTGTCTCGCACATTCTTCAGGAGACAGAGAGAGACACACACCCGCAGAGAGAGACTGTGAAGATTCCCATACCATACTCTAAATTGATCTTGTCTAGTAGAGAGCTGTAGCGATGCCGTAGTTTTGTAAGGCCAAAACCCGGAAACAAGTTTGCATTTAGGCACTTCCGGTTCCCTCGTCCCGAAGTCAGTGGGATTTTTGAGCCTAAAATATGGTGAACACAAGCTCAATATATTTTCACGTTTTATTCGACGACATAAACAGCAGTAATACCTCACTCGTGATTATTTAAAGCTTTTACGTGTCGTAAAAAAAGGCGGTTGCTGACAAGTGGCTAAATTAGCACTGCAGTGGACATTAACTCCTTCCCTGCCAGCATTTTTGATCATTTTCACAAAACTTTCATGGCCCCCAAAATATTTGGGAGTTTGGCAGGCTATGGTCACTATGCTTTCATTGTGAGCTGTGATATCCTGCTAAACATCTGTTTGTGTTCCAGAAAAGAAAGACGTGAGGGTGAGTATACGATGATGGAATTAATAGTTTCTCCACATCTTAACTTTTTTAATTAAACTCAACTCTCAATTATAGATGATATGATAATGGGTCGAAAAAATCCAGAATAATCATTTCATCATTTCTGTCTGGCCTCTTCACACACACACACACACACACACACACACACTCATGCCGTGTGAATGTGATGCAGGCAGGAGTGTGACCGCATGAATTGACATGCTGTGAATAACAGCTTCCTGTCTCCTAGAAACAGCGTGGCGGTGAGCGCTGTCAGCATACCGCTGTTCACATTTCCCACTCAGTGTGTGTGTGTGTGTGTGTTCTGTCTGTCAGACAGACTGATATGAGGAAACAGCATCAGCCTTCAACATCACTTTAACTTAAACACTCAATTTTTTTTATCCTTTCAAAATGCTGCTCATCACCTTTTTACAGCTAGTGTTTGGAACAGTGTACTTTACAATATATACTGTATACCTTTTTTTCTTACACATTTTACTAAGTCGGTCGAAAAGATGTCAGCATGCAAAAATCGGAGTTATTTTCTCAGATTTAAATATTCAATTATTATTTATTTATTTTTTACTTTTTCTCATGTAAACATTACACTTCAATCAGATGTACATCAGATACTATATCGGATATCTTCATATCAAAAACATACTAACACAACGTACAAATGCATTCATATGCCCATGCATACACCATACAGTCGTGTTTTCCGTACATCTATTCATCAGAAATGTAAACTTTTTTTTTTTTTTTTTTTTACAAAACAACAACAAAAATGAGGAAAAGAACTATGTACATGTAGGGAGTAGTCTTTCTGGGCATTCTAAATATTACCTAGAAAATGAAATCAGGTCTTTGAGATGTTGCATATTTGGTAAATTTTTTCCAACACAAAGCAAATTGTTCCAGATTATGGTTTAAAAATGCTGTCATCTTCTCCAAATTGTAAATGTCCATTATAATTTCCATCCAGGCATTTAGGTTAGGGCTCTCGTGTGACAACCATTTTTTGGTAAAGCTCTTTTTTACAGCCACCAGCAATATATTCATTAAATATTTATCTCTTTTTAACCATTCTTGAGGTATATATCCAAAATATAAGGTTTTACTATCAAATGATATTACACATTTAAAAATATCTTCTAAAGCATTATGTATTCCTCTCCAATAATCCTTAATAACAGAGCAATCCCAAAAAACATGGTAATGGTTTGCATTTTGGTTTCCACAGTTTCTCCAGCATATAGAGGCATTACTACCATGATATGATTTCTGAGAGGGTGTAATAAAATATCTTATCAAATTTTTCCAACCGAACTCCCTCCATTTCTGCGACCTGGAGCATTTCCATTGATACCTCCATATTATTGTCCATTCTTCCTCAGATATACTTATTCCTCCTTCCTTCTCCCATTTTGTTTTAATATAGGAAGTCGAGTGCGTTTTAAGATTTAACAGACATTTATATATGCATGAAATAATTCTACCAAACAAAATTTGAGTTGTATGCTTTTCTGAACAGTTCTATTATAACTTTCCCTGTCCCCGCCACATTCTTCATCTTCATATTAACAAAATGTCGCATCTGTAAATATCGATGGAAGTCTTGTGTTTCTAATGAGTATTTCTCTTTGAGTGTTTCAAAAATAGTTATTGTGTCACCTTTTATTATATTACATAAAACTGTTAATCCTTTATCCGTCCAGTCCTTAAATCTAGTATCTAATCTATTTGGCGTAAACTCTGATTCGTATGCACACCATTTAAGAGGCACAATATCCTTCTTTAATTTATATTCTATTATAGTTTTCCATACATTAAGAGTGCATTTTACCCATGGGTTATCAATAACATTTATGTGACCTTGTAAATTGCTATCAGCAAGGGTTGCCTGTATAGGGATGGAGGATATTTTCTCCTCTATATTTTTCCATTGAGCTTCATAGGATGGGTTGCACCAACATATCATGGCTCTCATCTGTGCTGCAAAATAATAATCTCTTAAAGAAGGTAATCCCCAACCCCCCTTTTCTTTAGCTAGCTGTAACGTTTTAAAACGAACCCTAGGTCTTTTAAATATTCAATTATTACAATTTTTTTTTTTGTTTCACTTGTTTGTTTTATATTAAAATTAATTATTTACATTATTATTCATTTGATATAAAAAAGTGTTTTAATATATAATTATTGTTATTTTATTAATATTATTTTATTTCATATTAAAATAAATTATTGTAATTATTATATGTGTTTATACTTGAAGTATTTAAATCTGATATTATAAATTGAATAAAAAGGATTTTTATTTTATATTTTTTGGTTATATTAATAATCAATTATTATTTTAGATTAAAATACAAAATACTTAATTCATATTTTTATTTTATTGTCTTTTTATCTTAATTTAATAATAATAATAATATACTTTAAGTATTTAAATCTGAGATAAACTTTGCTGAATTAAATCTCTATGAAATGTTCATTATTACATGATTTAAAAAAAATAGCATACTTTTTAATAAAATTTAGTGTAAAATGTCTGAACTTCAATCAGAAATTCTTTTAGCTCTTGCATCACATGGAAATGAGAGGTTGAATTGATCGCATTGCATTGTGGGATACAGTCTGTGTTCCAAAACATTCTTCATAAAACAAACATTTCCTGCTCTGAAATGTGATTGGATAAGCGGCATTTGGATCTGTCTGCATATTTTGTGGAGTATGTTTCTGGGCCAGGGCAGATTGTGTGTGTGTGTGTGTGTGTGTGTGTGTGTGTGTGTGTGTGTGTGTGTGTGTGTGTGTGTGTGTGTTTAATTGTGAATGAAGGCTGACTGGAGCCAGAACCTCCTCTCTGTCTCTCCCACCCACCAACACTGGAGCCCAGGCACCAAGGACGAGCGTCTCTCTCTCTCTCTCTCTCTCTCTCTCTCACTCTCTCGCCACAATGCACTATTGAGAATGTGAGACACAAACAGGCTCAGGACTGACGCCATCACTGCTGGAATAGACAGACAGACGTAGAAAACAACCGTTTACATGAGCAGATATTTAATTTCTCTGTCCGCTCACCCACCACATTTCATTGTGTGGTCACTATTATCATCACTCTCTCTCTTCAGCTGCCAGACATTGTTATATTTCTTCAGGATCAGTTCTGGTCATATAAACCTTGTCTATTTCTGTACTTTTTTGTTTGATGGTGTGAATGTGTAAATTGTCATTCCTCTGACAGACAGAAATAATCCTCTGAATTATTTTATTATTCGCCTGTCTGGAATACTTAATTCTGATTGGTTTAATCATAACATTCTGTGGTCAAAAATAATAATAATAATATTGAATATTTAAAATCATTTTAAAATGAGTATATTAATAATCTAAAAAATGAATAAATAAATTAAAATAATTAATTATCAATATTTGTGACTAATAAATACAAAGTTCTGTCATGAATCTCTAGATGGCGCAGGCTGTTCTTAACGCCATTTACTTGCAATCTCATCACTCTCTATAGGGCACAGCTGATTGATTATTTCTGTATCAGTAGCCAATGAGCTCGCTGCTCAACCTTCAAATACTTGGTCAGCATTTGCTGTAGCAGTTGCAGTGCGCTTTCAGAAACCTCCCCAGCTCCACCTGTATAGATCTGCTATGGGGTTATTTCATGTATGTTATATGTGCAGCAGCAGCATGTCTTGTTTACAGCAGTGTGTCTGTGTATGTATTGGCAAAAGCAATAGTTAGTCCCATACTTGCTCTGCAGCAGCAACAACCAACAGCAGCAGCAGCAGCAGCAGCAGCAGCAATAATCAGCAGCAGCAACAACAACAATAACGGCAGCAGCAATAACAGCAGCAGCAAAATATTAGCAGCAGCAGCAATAAACAACAGCAGGAAAATATTAGCAGCAGCAGCAATAACCAACAGCAGCAATAACAGCAGCAGCAACACCAATAGCAGCAACAATAACGGCAGCAGCAATAACAGCAGCAGCAACAATAACGGCAGCAGCAGCAATAACAGCAGCAACAATAACGGCAGCAGCAGCAGCAGCAATAACAGCAGCAGCAACAATAACCAAAAGCGGCAGCAGCAATAACAGCAGCAGAAACAATAACGGCAGCAGCAATAACAGCAGCAGCAACAATAACGGCAGCAGCAATAACAGCAGCAGCAACAATAACGGCAGCAGCAGCAGCAATAAAAGCAGCAGCAACAACCAACAGCAGCAGCAACAACCAACAGCAGCAGCAATAACCAGCAGCAGCAGCAACAACAATAACGGCAGCAGCAGCAGCAGCAGCAATAAAAGCAGCAGCAACAATAACAGCAGCAGCAGCAGCAATAACCAGCAGCAGCAACAACCAACAGCAGCAGCAATAACCAGCAGCAGCAGCAACAACAATAACAGCAGCAGCAGCAACAACAATAACCAGCAGCAGCAGCAACAACAATAACGGCAGCAGCAATAATGGCATCAGCAAAATATTAGCAGCAGCAGCAACAACAATAACAGCAGCAGCAGCAAAATATTAGCAGCAGCAGCAATAACAGCAGCAAAATATTAGCAGCAGCAGCAATAAACAACAGCAGCAACAATAACCAAAAGCAGCAGCAACAATAACGGCAGCAGCAGCAATAACCAACAGCAGCAATAACCAAAAGCAGCAACAATAACGGCAGCAGCAATAACAGCAACAGCAGCAGCAAAATATTAGCAGCAACAGCAATAACCAACAGCAGCAAGCAACAACAGCAGCAGCAGCAATAACAGCAACAACAGCAGCAATAACAGCAACAACAGCAGCAATAACAGCAACAGCAGTAGCAATAACAGCAGCAGCAATAACCAATAATAGCATATCAACATTGTCATATCCATTATCATGCCAAACACTCCAAGAGTTGTCATGACAGAAATATAATCATCTATTAAAGGGGTGGTTGATTATGATTTCACTTTTCTAAGTTTAGTTAGTGTGTAATGTTGCTGTTTGAGCATAAACAACTTCTGCAAGTTTACCACGCTTAAAGTTCAAAGCAAAGGGAGATATTTCGTTTTCCAGAAATTGTTTTTTAAGGACTACAACAAACGGCTGGTAGGGACTACACGAGCTTCCTCCCGGGTTAGTGACATCACTAACCCTAAAATTTACATAAACCCCCCGGGAATATGCAAGCAACAAAGGACTTGAGAAGAGGAAGAGTTGTTGTAGTCGAGCACATTTGTGAGTCTGCTCAAGCTGTCGCATCCGTCTTTTATAGCATGTCACTCTGTAGGCATCTTACAACAGTTCCCACACCGGCGATTTATAGATTATCAAGACAGAATATGCTAATTAATGACTTGAAGATAGTTAACTCCACATCAGCAACATAAATCCATCAACTAACCATTCAGAAACGTCCTGTTGCTTTTACATGTTGTCACTTCTTCTTTAGTCTCTCCATCATTGTCCAGTCCGGTTTGAACATAAAAGGCAGAACAGTTTCTGACATTTTAGTGCGTGTCTGCGAGGTAATCGGAGCTGCTAACACAGTAAACACACACGAGCTCTTGAAGCTCCGCCCTCTGTGCCGGGAGCAGCAGCTCATTTGCATTTAAAGGAACAGACACAAAATGACACCTTTTTGCTCACCCTCAAAAAGGGACAATTTTAACATGCTATAAAAAAAATATCTGTGGGGTATTTTGAGCTAAAACTTCACATACACACTCTGGGGACATCAGAGACTTATTTTACATCTTGTAAAATATACAATATGCATTATACCACCCCTTTAAACATTAGTCCTTTAGCAAAAGTGATTTTGGTGATTTAGATGTCGATAATAAGGATTAGCATGGTGCATGGTTGATTTTCCCTTTCAACTTACACCATTTTAAATGACGTTTCCAAGAGAGAAGGTCATTGTTATGAAATAGATCACTGACAGCCTAAATACAGTATACATGCTTGTGATCATGCTATTGATTAGATGATTATGATGGTGTTGATTAATTGATGTGGTTTTGGCTTAGTTCTAACACTCATTAGACTGTGTTTGATTGACAGCAGAGTGTAATTGATATGGTAATTCATCTCTCTCTCTCTCTCTCCATCTGCTAAACGCAGCTCATCTGCATTGTATCCTGCGGTCAAGTGTTCTCTTCCCCATCGCTGTGGGTCGGGGGTCACCCGGGTCGAGCGAATCTGCCCCGCCACGTGAGCCACAGAGACGAATTCATCACGGCACGCTGACACACACACACACGCACACACACACACACACACACACACACACACACACACACACACACACACACACACCTAATTTCTCGCTCTCCTCTTTTGACATGCACATCCTCATTCTCGTTTATACAGTCTTTCCATCATGCTCGCTCTCTCTCTCTCTCTCTCTCTCTCTCTCTCTCTCTCTCTCTCACTGGTATTCTGGCTGACATTGCTGGCATGGGCAAAGTCTTCCACTCTCATCTCTGGCAGAACAATCTTTTCAGTCCCCTACTGTGTGTGTGTGAGAGAGAGAGAGAGAGATCCTAAAATTCCCACAAATTCCTTGCATTGGTTAAATGCTTCAGTAGCCTATGCCAGTAGAATCTTACACAATGTATTCTGATTATTGTGTCCCAAAATGACTGAATTCGTCAAATAATTTTCTGCATTTAGAGCTTAATCCAATACAGATTGTTTCAAAGCATTTTTACTGTAATGAACAGGAAAATAACAGTGTTAATGTTGCAGCGATTTCAGCTATAAGCAGCTCTACAGAAGACAACAGTGTTCTTGTTTTTCAGCTCAATATTCACTGTTGATTCAATTCAGTTCAATAACTGTCAATGTTTATCAATTATGAAACCAATTAAACTCAGCTATAAAGCAGCTCTACAGAAGACAATAATGGCATTATTCAGCTCAATTCAGTTCTCAACTAATAGTGTCAGTGTAGTCAAAACAATTATATTTCTTAATATTATATTAAAAATATAATAATTTATATTATATATACAGTACAGGCCAAAAGTTTGGAAACATTACTATTTTTAATGTTTTTGAAAGAAGTTTCTTCTGCTCATCAAGCCTGCATTTATTTGATCAAAAATACAGAAAAAAATGTAATATTGTGATATATTATTACAATTTAAAATCATTGGTTTTCAATTTATTATACTTTAAATTACCATTTATTTCTGTGATGCAAAGCTGAATTTTCAGGATCATTACTCCAGTCTATCACATGATCCTTTAGAAATCATTCTAATATGATGATTCATTATCAAAGTTGGAAACAGTTCTGCTGCTTAAGATTTTTTCATAACCTGTGATACTTTTTTATTTTTTTTACTTTTTTGATGAATAAAAAGTAAAAAAAAGAAAAAAAGAAAAAAAAAAAAGAAGCAAATGTTTTAAAAATAGAAATCTTTTGTAACAACAATATACACTACTGGTCAGTAATTTGGGGTTAGTAAATTTTTTTTCTTTCTTTTTTTGAAATAAATCAATACTTTTATTCAGCAAGGATGTGTTAAATTGATAAAAAGTGTTAGTAAAGAAGATTTATATTATTAGAAAATATTTTTTTATTTTGAATAAATGCAGTTCTTTTTAACCTTTTATTCATCAAATATATTAGGCAGCAGAACTGTGTCCAACACTCATAATAAATCAGAATATTAGAATGATTTCTAAAGGATCATGTGATAGACTGGAGTAATGATCCTGAAAATTCAGCTTTGCATCACAGAAATAAATGATAATTTAAAGTATAATAAATTGAAAACCAATTATTTTAAATTGTAATAATATATCACAATATTACTTTTTTTTCTGTATTTTTGATCAAATAAATGCAGGCTTGATGAGCAGAAGAAACTTCTTTCAAAAACATTAAAAATAGTAATGTGTCCAAACTTTTGGCCTGTACTGTATGTATTTATATTATAATATTATTAATATTATATTTAAAAGACAATATTGCCAGCATTTATCAAAAACTACAATGCCATCTTTTTTTCTTATACTAATATAGTTCATAACGGTTGACGGTTCCCAGGCAACATTAATATAAGACTTGCACTGACAGACTTTTATGATCATTTTATTCTGATTTCGACATCAAATGACACCAAAAACACCATTTGACACCAAATCTGTCCTCATTCATTGTCATTGTATTGTAAAGTGGAGCATGAAGATTTTGTTAAACATCTTTTGTGTTCCTCAGATCAAAGAAAATGGGGTTGGAGTGACATGAGGGTGAGTAAATGAATGAATTTATATTTTCATCTCTTTCGAGTGACATATATGTTGCTTTAAATGATTTTATTGTAAAATGTGTTTTATAGGCTTTGTTATATTGTTAACTAAACTCATTTGGAAGTGTTTGCATAAGTCAGGTCGTATAAAATCACACCACACATCGATTCACGAAAGGATTTTTTTATTTTCTCACCTTTCGCAGTGTATATATGGAGTCTTGAACACAGTGTGTAGCAGTATTATTGAGAACTGATGTCTGAGAGCTCTGAAGCGCACGCAAGCTCAAGAGTGCAGGTTTGCATTGAAATAACCACAAAATACTAAAGAACTAGAGGATAAAATTGTATTTGTGGAACTTAAAAATGTTCTTCTATGACATCAGAATGTTAAAGGCTTTTTGGTTCTAAATAGAATGTTTATTTTTAAGAATGAGTGTGAACATTCATAAGCATCGCAGCTAACAAAAATATGTTCTCTAACGTTACCATTAAGTTATGAAAAAGTTTTTCTCTGAACTTTTTTAAAACTTTTTTGTTGTTGTTATTATGTGAATTTTAAGGGAACAATCATTTTGCAGCATTTATGGCAACGTTACTTTTGAATGTTCTCTGAACATTCTGAAACAAGTAGTGACATTTAAAAAATGTTAGATGACTGTCCAACTAAAACATTTCAGAAATATGTATAAATAACACTGTGACAATAAAGTGATTTAATTTGTTTTTTGCTAACGTTCTGAAAATGTTTTTAAAGTCCAGAACACTCTGAACAAACGTATTATTAACGTTACTGTTCATAAATATGAGATAACCTTGACAAAAAGTTGACTAAAGTTCTGAGGATGTTCCTTGTTAGCTGGGATCTCATATAAATGAATAGTTAATATGGGATCTTTTAGATGTTCAAATTAATTCCAGTTTAATATGCAAAGACCACTATAAATAAAGCTGTGTCATTGATCTGTTTCAGAATCCCGACCAACCCGCACTGACTCAACAAATGGTGTGAGTTTGGGGGCGGGGCTTTCTGTTTGACTGACCAATGGGAGGAGTGATCCTTAAACATGTAGTGATGCAAAGATTACACACCTCAACTTTACTGCAAAGACATTAAAGGTGTGTGTGTGTGTGTGTGTGTGTGTGTGTGTGTGTGTGTGTGTGTGTATGTGTGTATCCCTCTGTCTTCCACTCTGATTTAAGATTTCATAAGTAACACACTTAATTACCGAAGTTTGTCTAAGAGTGTGGTCAGAGATTGTGTGTGTGTGTGTGTGTGTGTGTGAGAGAGAGAGAGAGAGAGAGAGAGATTCCAGACAGACCACCCCACTGCCTTGTTTGAGGGGGTCTGTGGTCTCACTCTCATTCCTCATTTCCTTCTGTTCCAACTTCTCTCTCTCTCTCTCTCTCACACACACACACAAACCGCAGCCGTGGAGTGTTTCTATCTGTGAAGCATCAGTAGCTAATGTTATGTTGGCCGTTACCATGGCAGCTAATAATATTCATCAAACCAGGAGCACCAGTGAGCTGCAGCGCTCCGAAAACTTCAAGCACACTTATAAATATATGAACTGTATTATATAACAGAGTATTAAACCAAGTTTCATTTATTGTAATGTAAAACATTTGACCGTAAGATGTTTGCTCAGTTAACTAATATTTACTGATGCTTCCATTAGTCCTCCAAAAGAACATCATTTCGTTGTGGAATGTGAATAATCTTACTTACCCCAACGTTGGAAAGTGGGCGTGAAAGTGGGCGTGGCCACTTTTACTAAAACGGCCATCCTCTCGAAAGGAATGAGATAATTTCACCGAACTTGTTGAAAAATACTATGTATGTAAATACATACAAACAAAAATACTATGTATGGGCTCAGTCTGTGGACGCGTGAAAAAGGACATGGCAACTTGCCACTTGGTGGCGCTATAAAATTTAATAATAATTGTTATAACTATATAAACTATATAACTATTCAACCGCTAGTCCGATTGACTTGAAAACTGGCACACAGTGTCTTTGTACAAGTTGTCTATGAGGACATTCACGTATCAGGAAAAACACCACTGTCGTCGGCCAAAGAAATTTGAGCACCTATCAGACAAGGTTAACACAGGGCGATCGGAACGAAACTCGGTGGACCTGTTTGACTCACGGTCCTAGAGGCCTGTGAGAAATTTGAAAGAAATCGGCCACCGGGGTTGTTCGTAAACGATTGTATATTATGCAATTTTTCACACATGCACAAGATATACATACCGTATGACAGAACACCTCATTCTGAACAACTTTGCCTCTGGGACCACCGCTGTCAATCGAATCGTTCGTTAAATATTGGAGATTATATGAAAAACCGAATAGTCCGAGGTTTTTTCGCTCAACCTCAATAAAACCACCGCAGCACTATTCTCTGGACTCTCAAGGTCAATTATTATTATCAAAAAAAGTTGAACTTTGGCATTTGGATAGCTATAACGGGTCGTCTAGAAAATGGGTGTGACCAAGTGTGCCCAAAGCCTATCATTCCTAAACGAAAACTCTCGACATTAGGTGTCGGTGAGCAAAGCAACATGTGGTTCTAAAGAAGCATGCAAACTTTTATGGAGATCAGGCCATATGTGATACTATAAACATATATTTCCTTAGAAATGACTTGTATTGACTGTGAATGGTCTGTTCCATCTCTGGATGTAGATTACAGGCATGCATAAAACACATGCATAAAAAAGTAGATTAAACACATGCATAAAAAGGTAGATTAAACACATGCATAAAAAGGTATAATACCTTTTTATGCATGTGTTTAAAGGCCTTAAAGCACTTGAACCCCGTTAATTATATTTATATTATAATATTAGAAAACAATGAAGAAATACCTGGAATATTAAAACGTACTGCGCAACATGAGTGGCCCCGTCAAGAGCAAAGAAAACCTGAGAAATTACAGTATAAACAATTACTAGAGAGAGAGAGAGAGAGAGAGAGCTGGGCTTTGATTAGAGCTTCATTATTCATCTGATCCGCCTCACTCATTTCTCTGCTCTTTTCATCCTTCATTCCTTTCCTTTCCTGATCTCTCTCTCTCTCTCTTCATCCTGTTTTCCGTCCATTCCCCTTTCACACACTCTGCGTTTGTCTTGCTAAATGGCGTCTGGCATGTCAAATTATTGCCAGCAGTTTAGCAATGGAGCAAACCTTCAGCTGAACACACACAAACCCATTCAGAGTGTGTGTACTACGTCTACACTGCAACGAACTATGTGACTCAACAAAACTAAAACACTCCCATTCTAATCGTAATCAGTGATATTGTCTTCACCGCAAGCATTAACATAAAACAACATGACACCATAATCAACCGATCCCTCTGAACTACAACTGCACAATGAATCCTAATGAATGCCAAAATGTCTGCTAGTACACGACACTAGTACACAGGAAAATGGTTCCAAACTTTGGCTTGTAATGATGCTGAACTTATTGGCATTGATGGTTCCATTAAGAACTTTTAACACCCATGGAATTTTTCTATTCCACAAAAGGTACTTTGTAATAGAAAAAGTTCTTTAGATGATAAAAATGTTCTTCACACTAAGAAAAAAATGGTTCTTCACTGAAATGGTTCTTCTGCGAAAACCCCTTTTTTTGAACCTTTACATTTAAAGTCCCCCTGTGGTGAAAATCCAGCTTTTAATGTTGTTTATGAATATGTCCAGGGTTGCCAACTCTCACGCATCTCGCGTGACAGTCACGCATTCAGCCTCAATCTCACGCTCTCACGCTCAACAAAGAAATCTCACGCAAAAATAGACATTCTTCTGTGCTCTATTTTTTTTTCACTCATGTGCACTAAATTTCAGAATTACTATAAACAATTCAGGCTCTTAACTACTGGATGGACCACTAGTTATGGCGCAAATTAGTTAAAAATCTCCCAGAACCTAGAGCGAGCACGCATGCGAGACTGTCGTCCAAACCAACCGATAGCGCGCGCACGCACGGCAGAGAGGGAAAGTCTTACAACTGCGCATTTTATCAGTTGCGGCGCCTTCATCTATAGTCTACACTGCAGCACGACGTATATTCACATCAAATGTTAACGCAGAGGAACGGGACACTGCAGTTCACAAAAGTTCATTATTTGCATGTGCTTTAAAGCCTTGCCGGTTAAACATGTCATTCGCTGCTGATGCGCTGTTCAAATATGCGCTTTACTGAGCGCGTACACTCGACGCGCACATGCACTAAAAAAGCCTGTTACTGGACTAAGTTATCTTGTGAGTCTAATATTGCGCTAATACTGTCAAATACAGACAATGTTTACATAAACAAAGTTGGTTATGTCTAAAGTGAAAGCAAACAGAGAAAATTAATTAAAATTTGCTTGTCATATATATATGCGTGTATATTAGACGCGTCGCGTGCAGTTCTTACAGAGACAGTAGCCCTAATAATAAACATGCTGCCGCTTGTTCTTAAAGAGATAGTTCACCCAAAACCAAACAGTTGCTGGTCCCCATTGACATACATAGTAGGAAAAAAATATACTATGGAAGTCACAGGGGTACATCAACTGTTTGGTTACTGACATTCTTTCAAATAACGTTTATTTTCAACAGAAGAAAGAAACTTATTCAGGTTTAAAACAACTTAAGAGAGTAAATTATGACTTTTTGGGGGGAGAACTATCCCTTTAATGTTAATAAAACAACAAAACACAGAGGAAATCATTCACTGCTCTTGACTGAGAACTTTAAGTCTTTTGTGTTTTATTTTCATATTTGTCCATTTAATTACTTTCTTCAATTCTACTGTTAAATACACCTATAGCTGAAAAAATAAAGCACTGTTTATTTCATTTGTATATTAAGTTGTGTATGTGTAATATGTATCTCTGTTCTTAATTTTTAATAACAAAGAAAATAGTGACAAAGATTTTAGCTTCGCCACTTTGACCTAAATGTCTGCCATTCTTTTTTATTTTATATTTTGTTACCTATATTTTGTTATAAGGCTTTGTTTTTAAAATAGGGACATTAGTTTGGCTGTAATGCTCAGTCACATGCAAAATAGTAAAACCAACATGAAAAAGAATCATGATAAAATCGTGATTTTTTCTGAAAAACAAAACAAAAATTGTGATATTATTGCCATATCGCCCACCCCAGGTGTAAAAAAGTGCCTAGATGTGCTTAGATGCTAAAAATGTGTTATTATTGATCATTATATCACACTACAATTAAACATAATGAAACATTCATTTGAATTGAAATTGTTTTATTAGCTTAGCTAATATTATTTATTAGCTTTTTCTAGAGATTGCAGTCATGCATGACATGGTGAAAAATGACTTGAAATAATACTGAAAATAGGTTAAGATGAATGTTAAAGGTGTGCCCCCTAAAAGCACAAGTGGCCCCTGCCTGCCCCATCCCCCCCCCCCCCCCCCCCCCCCCCCGTCGGAGAAGTCTCACTCCGAGCTAAACTGAAAAGTTGGCAACCCTGTATGTCTATGTGGTGTTTTTAATATGTTTTAAGACAAATCATGTGCAAATTCAAAAGTCGACAGCATTGCTGAGTATTTTCTCCTTAAAACTGCAGTGAATCAAAGACAGTCTCAAAAACACGGTTTGAAATCGCTGGTGTTTCTGACATCACAAACTACCTTGTAACCAATCAGATCAACGTGATCGTCAACCAGTGTGATATACAATCTAAAGAACCTTTTTAATAACAGTTTATTTTCATTAACATACGTTTTTTAAATATAATTTATAGGGATGGCCCGATACCGATACTGGCATCGGGATCGGGCCGATACTGTCCTCATATACTCGTACTCGTAGGCTACTCGTACTCGTAGGCTACTCATAAAAATTCGCTGATACCACGCACATTTTGCGAGCACATCCCTTTAAACAGACATCAGTGGAAAGTTTGTTCAGTCGGATGTCAATGGCAAAGAAAATAAAACGAGGCATGTATTTTATTATTAACGTTGACGAGAGAGAGAGAGAGAGCGAGCGAGCGCACTTCTGTTGAATGCTGATCATTCACTCAGCACATGTTATTTGGATGAAAACTAAATCGTATATGTAAGTAAAGTAAAACATGAACCGTTACCTGATTTAAGTATAACGAGTGGTTCCCTACATTATTACAGGACGTGTGCAGGTCAAGAAGTTCCATGAACGCAAACATCCGCCCCGCAAACCAGTCTCAGCGCGCGAATAGGCCTACTGAATTAAATCGTCTTTCACGTCTTGCGCTTGTACGGACGAATTGACACAAAATTATGTAAAAACGCCCGTTTTGGCGAGTATCCTATAGTAAACAAAGTCAGTTATATCTCAAATGAACGTATAGCCATGTTCAAATGCATTCGGTCTTAAAGGGGCAGCAGTTTGATAATCCTGCTTCTGTGTTTTAATGTTAATCAAACAAAGGACAAAGAAATACTCACTGCTCTCGACTAAATAGGCTACCCTTTTCAACTTTACAAAAATATCCATCTATATATAATTTATACAGTAATGAATATGCTTTTTTTTCACATTTTATTACTTTATTCAAATTTCTGTACCTGTTAGATCTAGCCTACCTGAAAAACTCTAAAAACACTGTTTATTTCATTTGTAGCCTTTCTTTGTTCTATTGTATTTATTTTTCCTATTTGTAATTCGATTGTTTGTTCTTATTTTGTCACTGACTGCTTAGTTGTTTTAAATTCACATGAATTAGGCTGGTAGTTTTTGTTGTAGTATCAAAATTGGATTAAATAATTGATATTTCACTGGTTTTGACAAACATTTGAACCGCTGATTTTCTCTCAAGTGTTGAGAGTGTGTTGACAATCTGTGCAGTTTGATGTTCGAGCTCAAGAAACTCGATAAGGTGCTTTGAAAGAAAGTTTTGACAGTTAACGATTTAAAATAAATAAATAAATAAAGAACCATTTGAGCATAAAAAGGGTTCTTTACGACGGTATGGTGCTAAATAAACATTTTCTTTTAAAAGTGTAACGTCAAGATCTTATTGTCTCTTTGCGTTTGTGATGTTTGACCGCAGGAGATTCTAACCTTTCAGTCAACCTCTGGCCACACACACACACACACACACACACACACACACACACACACACACACACACACACACACACAGAGACTGTGGGAACGGCCCTACATCTGAGGACAGTACAGGCACACACACGCACAGATATACCATCTGACACACACCCACATTCATTCACCTATTCAGAGTCATTGTCCTGGATGCTTACATGACTGTAATCATGTGTAAAGCATCATAACGCCTGTAATGCGGTTTTAAAGTTATAATTAAAGCTAATTAAACCGATATAATGATCTGCGTGTGATGTTTCCGGCTGTGAGGTTTACACGCAATATTAAACGGTTTTAATGTATGACTGCAACTGGATTATATTAGATATGTATAGAATAAACAAGGAGCTTCTCTGACAGTGTGTACATATTGAAAGCGAGAGTTCACCCAAAAATGAATGTTTTGTCATCATTTGCTCATCGTAATGTGGTTCCAAACCTGTATAACTTTCTTTATTCTGTGAAACAGTGTAATTATCATAGAACTAAACCCATAAAAAATATAATTACTTGAAATATGATAAACATTAACTGAAATAAAATAAACTTATTTGATTTCAGCTATTTGCAAGGGCAACATTTTTTTGTTTTAATTCAACTGAAATAGCTAAAACTTAATAAAAAAAAAAACTAATAGCAATGACAAAACACAAAACTAAATAGCAACATTTTTAATTAAAATAACAGAAAATTAAAAAATCTAAAAAATATGAATAAGTACTTTAATAGTATATCAATGATAATAGAATAACACTGCTGTGAAGGACTCGAGCACCATATTCTACTCTGTATTCACCATTACAGCAAAAGGGAAGATTAACAGCAGATATCAGCTTAAATATCCGTGTATTATATAAGCCTTACTAACATTACTTACCCCTGAAACAAACCTTCTCTTTCAGAATCTGAAAGATTAAATGGGTCCAACAAAGATGTTCTTAAAGTTCACAAATGATAATAAAAGGAAAGTTCACCCAAAAATGTTTTTGGACCCCATTGACTTTCATTGTATGGACAAAAACAGTTCTTTAAACAGTGCAGGAACTGTGAGTAGGCTACATAATGACAGATTTGTTATTTTTGGGTGAACTATCTCTATCTCTATAACTTTAAGTTTCTGGTTGTTTTGCTATATTTGTGAGGGTCGCATTATATATGATAAAACCAACGTCTGAACAATCTGACTGCAATAAAGTTTCATCAAATTTCATAAACAGTCCTCTCTTGATTAAAACAAAACATGCCAAAAGGTGTCGGCAAAGGGTGCAGTAATATGCGCTACACAAGTACGTATGCAAATATGCAAATGATTCATCAACGGCAACGCATTGCTGTCACGAATGCTCTCCATCCGCTCATCTTCAACAGTCCAGTCATCTAGTCAGAAACTACATTTCCCAGCATGCCTCCTGTCCATCACCCGCACCTGTTCCCCATCCGCACTCCAATCTGGACTGTATAAAAGCACACACCTCACAGTCACTCTGTCTGCTCTCTAATGTGGTTTACAGACTCTATACCTGTGAAATCTCCATTTATACTCCGCCTATACCTGTCTACGCACCTGTTCTGTCACTCTCTCCTGCACCCTGGTAAAGACTCCATTAGTCAGTATTCATCCGCTCCATAGAAATCTGATTTCTCCATCACTCTCCTGCTTAGTTGTTGTTCACCTCTGTGCCAATAAATCCCTGTTTGGATTCAACTCCATCGTTCCGATACCCAAAAACTCCAACCCATCAAGCCTCAACGACTACCGCCCGGTAGCCCTCACCCCAATCATCACAAAGTGCTTAGAGCGGCTGGTCCTAGCACACCTCAAATCCTGTCTCCCCCCCACCCTGGACCCCCACCAATTTGCATTCCGTCAGAACAGGAGCACAGAGGATGCAGTCTCCATAGCGCTGCACACTGTCCTCTCACACCTGGACAATAAAAACACCTACGCCAGAATGCTGTTTATAGACTTCAGTTCAGCGTTCAACACAATCATCCCCTCACAACTCATCAGGAAACTCACAGACCTAGGCATCAGTTCCCTCATGTGCAACTGGTTACTGGACTTCCTGACCTGCCGGCCCCAACATGTCCGGCTGGATAACCACTGTTCATCCATCATCACAATGAACACCGGTGTACCACAAGGCTGTGTGATGAGTCCCTTCCTCTACTCCCTCCTCACCCATGACTGCAGACCTGTCGATGGTTCCAACACCATCATTAAGTTTGCAGATGACACCACGGTGATCGGCCTCATTAAAGACAGCAATGAGGCCGCCTACAGGGAGGAGGTGGATCGTCTGGCTGAGTGGTGCGACACCAACAACCTGCTGCTCAACACCGAGAAGACCAAAGAGCTCATCGTGGACTTCAGGAGGAATGCTGACCCACATCCACCCATCCACATCAAGGGGACGGCTGTGGAGCGTGTGAACAGCTTCAAGTTCCTGGGAGTCCACATCTCAGAGGATCTCACCTGGACGACCAGCTGCTCCAAGCTGGTCAAGAAGGCTCACCAGCGCCTCTTCTTCTTGAGGACTCTGAGGAAGAACAACCTGTCCTCAGACATCCTGGTGAACTTCCACCGCTGCACCATCGAGAGCATCCTGACCAACTGTATAACAGTCTGGTACGGGAGCTGCTCTGCCTCGGACCGGAAGGCGTTGCAGAGGGTGGTGAAAGCCGCCCAGCGCATCGCTGGAGCACCACTTCCTTCCATAGAGGACATCTACAGGAAGCGGTGTCTGAGAAGGGCCGGGAAAATCATCAAAGACCCCAGTCACCCAGCACACAGACTCTTCACCCTCCTGCCCTCTGGGAGGCGCTACAGGAGCCTCCGGACTAAGACCACCAGGTACCGGAACAGCTTCTATCCTACAGCTGTCAGACTCCGGAATTCTGCCTCCTGACATCTCACCCACATTAAAACTCATAGACTGAACATACACGCACTCTCACAACCACTGACAACAACCCATAACTGAACATACACACAATGGACAAAAAACCCCAGTATCCTCATACACACTCATACACAGTGGCTGGACCACCACTTACAGCCACATGCACTTTAATATTACTACTGTATAAATTATTCATATATATCTTACTGTAAATACTGTATAGACAACCATGCTGTACAATACAATACAATAATTATAGTTCTACAGCTGTTATTAATACTTGCATATTGTATATTTATAGTCTGTTATAGTCTTTTATTTATATCCATACGTATAACCTGTTCATAGCCTGTACATAGCTTGTACACTTACTACAGTTATAGCCTGTATATACTTATAGTTATAGCACTCATAACATTCCTTCATACCGTGTACATTGTAACATATCTAAAATATATCTATATTTTGTAATATATCTATATTCTTGCTAAAGCACTTCTGGATGGATGCAAACTGCATTTCGTTGCTTGTACTTGTGACGTGCAATGACAATAAAGTTGAATTCTATTCTATTCTATTCTAACTAACTCTAAATTTCTAACTATCTCAGTACTTGAGGTGGAGAGTTTCATTAAAGTCCCCCTGTGGTGAAAATCTAGGTTTTAATGTTGTTTTTATGTCTGTGGTGTTTTTAATATGCTAGTAAGACAAATCATGTGTAAATTCATAAGTCGACAGCATTGCTGAGTATTTTCTCCTTAAAACTGCAGTGAATCAAAGACAGTCTCAAAAACACGGTTTGAAATCGCTGGTGTTTCTGATGTCACAAATTACCTTGTAACCAATCAGATCAACGTGTGATCGTCAACCAGTGGATCTCTGAGAGCTGAGTGAGTGAGTGGAGGCGGGGCTCATTTGCATATTCATATAAATGAGGCAAGAGTGTTACATTCAAGCTATTTTAAGGCATGAAGAAAGCTTTTTTTCAAGGAAAAAATGCTTAGTCAAGGATGAGTTTTAAGGGATAAAATGATTGACTACAAGGGGACTTTAAAACACATTTAACTTGCTCAGTAAAATTCTCTGCAGTCTTATTTTAGAACTATTTACATCCTATTATAGTATTTATTAGCTTTTATTTTAATATTTTCAGTTGTCATTTTGATTTTAGTTTAACGTTAAGTAATTTTGTAATTTTGTTTTGCTTTTTGTCATTTGTACTTTTTTTGTTGTATTTATATTTTTCTTTATTTTATTTTTTATTTTTATTATTAATAAAATAATTATTTCAGTAAAAAAATCAATGTATATTATTTATAAATATTAGCCTTTTATTTTTGTATTTCAGTTTTAATTTTAGTTTATTTGACTGTCATTTTTATTAGTTTTTTCATTTCTATTTCTATTTTTTTTATTTCACTTTTAGTTATTTTAGGAACTACACAAACTTAATTTAGTTAGTTTAAGTTTTTATTTATTTTATTTCAGCTTTATCTCAATTGCCAAAAACAACTTTGAATTGTTTTAGTTGTAATAATAGGATGATTATTCTACTCCGCTTGCTATAGCGCCTCTTGTGGCAATGTTGAAAATGTGACGCATACTTTTGTTACATTATGAACTATATATTGTATATTACAATTATGTATATGAATCATTTGCGTTCACATAGGCCTACATTGTGCCGTATGGTTACGCTGATTAATTTAATCAATGTACAATAGAAGTCAACTATAAAAAATTATCAAGACAAACTCTAATGTCGGCTTGAGAGTGCCTGACTAGAAAAATTTGAAGGATTTGAAGGCAGTAGTACATTGTTAACATGTTTGAGTATGTTGCTCACGGTTTAACATGTTGCTAACACAATTTACCACGTTGTTAGCATCATTCTGTAGCATTAATTGGCATATTGCTAGCATGTTTTACATGTTGATAACATGATTTAGCACAGTGTTAGCATCGGTATAGCATTTATTAGCATGTTTAATCATTTTCAAGCATTTTTTAACATTTTGCTAGCATGATTTAGCACACTGCTAGCGTGTTTTTATTATGAATTGGCACATTGCTATTATGTTTTGGTTAACATGTTGTTAGCATTGTTTAGCACAGTTAGTTAGTTAGCTAGTTAGCTAGCTCATTTAAACATTCTGTCAATGTAAGTCTGTGGGATTTTCCCAAGTTTTAATTTTCATTTAATAATAGTCTAAGTTTAAGTAGCATTTCATTATGTTGGCTTTCTCAAGCCAACATAATGAGAGGTGTGTTTAATTAAATAAGATGGAGGGAAACCGTAATAATTCCTAGGAATTAGTTAATGAGGGCTCAGACAGTCTGTCTGACCATTTTTGTACCGCATTCGTTTTTCATGATGCAAAATGAGCTGACGTAGTGTCTATCATGCATCTTAATGTTACAAACACTGTGTACGTTAAACCACTTGAACCTCCCTAGCATTGACCAATCAGATTTTAACATTATTGTCTCCAGCTAATCTGCCCTATCCTCGTCAAACACACAAAAAACGAACAACTTTAGCTCAGACGCTGTGTGTATGTGTGTGTGTCTGTGTGCTCATGGGTTCTCAGACTAATTATCTCTAATTGACCTGGGGAAAATGTCAAGCCTGTATTAACGCTGCATGGTAGCAGCAAACGATCAAAGACATGTGGGGGAAACTACAGGCTTCAGTATGTCTGACACACACACACACACACACACACACACACACACACACACACACACACACACACACACACACACACACACACACACCCTCTGTGTTATTGTTCAGAGGTGCAGACGTGATTTTCAGGTGATCAGTCAGGTTTAAACACATGAATAGGGCAGAATAACTCCGAGCCTGTCAGAGCACGAGATGAACCAGAGATTCTCGGCTGTCAAAAGCAGATCATCTGAAAGTTTTGGCTGATTTTATCATCGACAATATGGAATCGCAGCAAAAGTGAATTATTTTTAATGATTATTCATAATGATCATTTTCATACATTCACTGATATATTTTTAGCTTTGAACTGACTGCAGTGTCAGAATCATGTGTTTCTTGTCTCTTGTCTCTCATACTGCAAGTTTTTTTTATTTATTTTTTTATGCTGAACATTTGATTCAGGTATTTTAAGTGGATTTTTTTTTAGTTTGTGTCATTTATTTATTATGATTTTTTTTTTTTACCTACTTTTCAAAAAAATATTTGAATGCTGAACAATTTATAAGGTATCCACATTTTTTCAGAGAACACAACATTTTTAGTGTGAAAATGATTTTGCCATTATGCATTAATTTAGTTGTTTAGCCAAATAGTTTATGAAGTATATATTTGTGAACAATTCACTCAGAAAACAAGACAAAACAAAAGTTTGACATTAAATAAATATTTCATATTTTTGCCATTTAGTTGCATCAAATTTGCAGTGAGCAAGCTTTTTCTCTTCGTTTCTCAGACAGCTGATCGTCAGACGTCAGCAAACACACACACACACACACACACACACACACACACATCAATCTTTCCTTTAGCTGGAGTGACAGACCTTTATTATTGCACAATGAGAAACCCCCTCAACAATCCCCAGAGAGCTGCAGATGGTCGCCCATCACACACAGCATCCGATAACTAAAGCTTATCTCTGCAGATTAATATTCATCAAGAGCAACAGAACACGGTAATGTGATCAAGAGTCCAAACAGACGTACAGCAGGAGCCACTTCACGTTCAACACACCCGATCTAGCCACTTTCAGCATGTTTTACGCGTTTACGTGCGTCTGAGACTGTCTCTCATATCTCTGACACCTCGGAAGCTGCTGTTTTTATTGTTTTAATCAGTCATCTGCAATCAAACAGCCCACAAAAACCTATAGAGCAGCATGCAATATTCATGATGAATGCTGCAGCTCTGCCGTATAATATTGCATTTCAGTTATTGTCAGGCGCGCCGAGGACCAGATGATCATATCACAACATTTCAGTGATGTATGGTTTTAATCTAGAGGCTATGAAGCGTGTGTGTATGTGTGTGTGTGTGTGTGTGTGTGTGTGTGTGTGTGTGTCTGTATTTTTAATACATTTTTAAGATTATTTGTTGCGAACAATGTTTTTTTATATATATGGTTTAGGTTTTTTTGAATGGATTTATTATTAATATAGATTTCATACATTGTTCAAAAGTTTGTATACAAACTGAATATATGAATATATTTTCAAATGTAATTTATTCCTGTGTTCAATATAAAGTTCAAAAGAAGAGCATTTAGCCTATTTGACATATAGGCCTACATCTTTTGTAATGTTATAAATGTCTTACTGTCACTTTTGAACAATTTAATGCATCCTTGCTGAATAAAACTATTAATTTCTTTCGTTCTTTCAAAAACAAATCTTAAAATCTTACTATTCAACACATCAAACTGTTGTATTGGTCGAAAACACTTGTAGTGTTAGTTCCTCAGGGGCTCAAATGTAAAAAACGGGCATATATATATATATATATATAATATGCTTAGCATCACAGAAATAAATTATATTAAAAAGTATATAAAAATAGAAAACCGTTATTTTAAATTGTAATCATTTTTTTCTGTATTTTTGATCAAATAAATGCAGGTTTGATGCGTATAAGGGACTTCTTTAAACAAAATAGTAATGTGGTAGCAAATTTTTTGACCAGTAGGCTAGTAGGCTACTGTACCATTATGTTGCTGCAAAATTATCAAAAATGTTAAAATAATAAAGTAACCATTTCGCGTGTTGCTGTCAGCCTACACTTCACATAATAGGCCTGGGCTTCATTTAACAAACTATGATAGTTTCATCAAATGGTAAACGGTGTATCAGTATCAATATAGACTAAATACAATTAAGTGACTTGAATACTAAACTTACCATTAATTCTTCTTTTGGTGCTGGTTGGTTGTGTGCAGTGCTTTGTAGTCAATTAATATCCATTAGTTCAACGACGCAGATTCAGATCGCGTCATAAATATAAATTCGTCTGTCAATGTAATTTTCAAACGATTACCGCTCCACATCACATTATCCAATGAAATTTAAACTTCTTGTGCCAGATGACGATTGGTCGGTGTATTATACATGACAAACAGGGTTCAATGAATTATGTCATATTTTTAAATATGTGATAAATATCGACACACAACCTTTTATTATTGAAAAAAAATTTTTTTGGTTTTTATATTTTTTCCTGAGGTCCATATTTGAAAGAACCACGTTTGGCTCGAGAGCATCGGTTCCCGAGCAGACTGCGGGATACCTACGTTTACATTAGTGCATTTTAATTTTAAAAAGCATAACTTTTGCTACGGTTATGCCTGCCATCCACACACACTACTCTGGAGTTTTAGACCCTCAAAAACGGACACTTGGCCCCGACCGAAGCAAGACACACGCAAGTGATGCAACCCATAGCAACGCGTTATAGCAACGACACCTGAGACTGACAGAAAGTAACGTAAAAATAAACGTGAATTTAGGCTACTTTAGTTTCGTACACATTGTCATGTTAATTATAATCAAATGACCACAAAATTATCATTGATATTTGCACGTGCCTGCATTGGGCTTCTGTGATGGTGCTTTGCTGTCTTGTTTAGAGCTTGTCAGCGTCTCTTTACTTTTGAATGTTCTGCTAAACATCTCTATTGTTCCACAGAAGAGCGTGTCAATAAAGGTTTCAAAAGGAAGTGATGCCACGGAAGAACCATTTTTGGTTCTCAGTAAACAGTGGCATTTCTTTCTTAAGAACATTAGATAAAATCTAAAGAGCCTTTTTCCTCTATAAAGAACCTTTTGTGCATTTGAAAGATTCCATAGATGTTAAAGGTTCTCGATGCTGATAAAGAACCTTTGTTTTTATTTTTTTTACAATAACACAACAGTGGTACTGGTATCTCATAACAGCACGTACAGCCAAATGTTATCTTACAATCTTTGGATATGTGTTCATACATATGCATACAGCGGGGGAAATAAGTAGCCTATTGAAAACGTCATCATTTTTCTCAGTAAATATATTTCCAAAGGTGCTATTGACATGAAATTTTCACCAGATGTTGGTAACAACCCAAGTAAGCCATACATACAAAGAAATAAACAGATTACTCTCATTCCTGCGTGATAATCAAGAAACTTTGCTGCAGTACCATGGGTGAAGCAGGCGTAATGATATGACGCAGCGCCTGAAAATAGTCCCCAGCTCAGTAGCCTATTATCAGGCGGCATGCGCTGCGTCATATCATTACGCCTGCTTCACCCATGGTACTGCAGCAAAGTTTCTTGATTATTTGCAGGAATGAGAGTATAGTTCCTAGCCATATCAGCCTAGAAAATTGCAACTTTACATTTTCCGTCGGTCTTAGTACACAATTTAACTACAGAAGAGTCAAGTTTTAAATAGGAAAAATATTGAAAATCTTTGTTAATTTTTTTGAGAGAGATGCTAATGGTCTTGTCCGGTTCAATTCATTATGCTAAGCTATGCTAAAAGTGGGACCCCCAGACCCGGAGATCGGTTGAATGGATTCGAAAACGGTAAAACTCAACTGTTTAATTCTGAGGGAGTTGTAAAATGAGCCTATTTCCAAAAAAAGTGGAGTATCCCTTTAAGTTTGACCGTATTTTAGTTTTCAGTCAAAATGCCTTTTGAATGGGAGTGCTTGGGGCACGACTATGATAGCATCGAAATCGCTATTTTTAAAACACTAAGAAGGCTCGACACAACATGAAACTTTGCTGGAAGTATCACCAGAGGCTCTATAGATGAACTCACTGTAACTGTGTGTCCGCCGGCATTTTGACAGTCAAAAATAGTCGATCTCCGAATGCGAATGAACTGACTCTGAATTTTAGTATTGCTTCTTATATGAGGATCCTTTTTCAAATACAAGGTCAATATTGATTTTCACTAACGACAAAACAACAAATTATCCGTGAATTTATATGGAACTGAGCTTTAGGAGCTTTCCATCTTTACTCTCATCCCTGTTACGTTGCATTCGGAGATCGACTATTTTTGACTGTCAAAACACCGGCGGACACACAGCTACAGTGAGCTGTTCAAAATCTCTTTTTAGTAAACTCTGTGTACACAAACAATGTTCTCAATGCTGGAGTTCATGTGTAGAGCCCCTGGTGATACTTCCAGCAAAGTTTCATGTTGTGTCGAGCCTTCTTAGTGTTTTAAAAATAGCGATTTTGATGCTATCATAGTCGTGCCCCAAGCACTCCCATTCAAAAGGCAATTTGACCAAAAACGAAAATACGGTCAAACTTAAAAGTGGTGTTTCCATTCTAATTATGCTTTTAAACGAAAGTTTGCCTGCATTTTGGCGAGAGTTTCGCTTTAAGACAGGTTGAAATGTCATTACGTGGTGAACCTGTTTTAGGGTTGATTAATCAATAGAGGTGTTTTGTTCGCTGTCATGATCCGTCTACTGCAGCTAAAGAAGAACCTCTCACACACACACACACACATACGAGTGACATCACTGTGGTTTCCTGTCGGTACATCACCGTCGCCCTCGGAGACAGAGACAGACATGATGTGAGAGATGAGCTGCTTCCTGCGGGAGACACACACACACACACACACACACACCCCTCGCTTTACACCTCTCTCCCTTTCTGTCTCTCACCAGCTCACTTTAGATCTGTGAACGTGAAAATAGATTTTTGAGCAGATCTCAGAAATCACGACATCCTGCTACTAACACACCTTCATCTTCTTCATCAAGATATCATCTTGTATTTTAACATATCTGTGTCACTCTCAGAAATAAAGGTACAGGAGCTGTCACTCGGGTAGTAGGCCTACTCTTCCTAAAGGTGCTAATATGTACCATTTATGGGTAAATAAGCTGTTAAACCAACAAATAATTTTTTTTACGATGTGTGTGTGCCTGTGTGGCATGTTTCTTTATGCTGAGAAAATTAAAATGATATAATCAGGCCAAAGATGATTTATTAATTTACTTCTCAGCATAGGCCTACTTATTTCAGCGGTGTGTTTGCTTGTGCACTATGAACTAGTGCGTGTGCGTAACGTCTGTCTGTTCAAGTCGGGATAAGGTCACTGAGGTTTCACGTTGTCTGTGTGTGTGTTTGTGTGAGTGTGAGAAAGAGAGAGTCTATGTGTGAGTCGATCTGTGTGTGTGTGTGTGTGTGTGTGTGTGTGTGTGTGTGTGTGTGTGTGTGTGAGTCTTGTGTGTGTGTGTATGTGAGTCTGTGTGAGAGTCTGTTTGTGTGTGTGTGAGAGAGAGAGAGAGAGAGAGAGTCTGTATGTGTGTGTGTGTGTGTGTGTGTGTGTGTGTGTGCGTGCGTGTGTATGTGTGAGTGTGAGAGAGAGAGAGTGTGTGTGTGTCTGTGTGAGTCTGTGTGTGTTTGTATGAGTGTGTGTGTGTGTTTGAGTCTCTGTGTGTATGTGTGTGTGTGAGAGAGAGTCTGTTTGCGTGTGTGTGCGTTGCATGAACACTCTGGCTCTGCACTGCGTAATCATCAGATCGTTTGTAACGGAAACTTTCTTTGCTTGATTTCTGTGAATTTGAAGTCACACAATGAGTTCCTCCTGCTTGATGTTTTGTGCTGTAATCAAAGAGCAGACCAAGTTTTTTTTAGAAACCGCTCAAAAATGCAGTTTAGAGTTCAGAACTTCATTCAGTTTTTGGGTAAAACGCCAAACAGGCATCTGAGGTTACGTCGAGACTTACAAACGTGAAATAATGTGCTTGGCATCTGGAAGAAGCTGAACTTTCTGTTCAAGCTGTTCGTCTCTCAAACCTCCACTTCTCGGATCTATTTTTAGCTTGTACCCCATTTCTAGATTAAACCGATAAAGCATTAGAGGCCAGTGATTTAATCGTGTTTAAGAGGCGCCTAAAAACCTTACCTGGTAAAGTTCACTACTACTATACGTTTTTAAAATCTCTTCTGCTCACCAAGGCTGCATTTATTTGATCAAAAATACAGTAAAATCAGTAATATTGTGAAATATTATTACAATTTAAAATAACTATTTTCTATTTAAATATATATTAAAATGTCATTTATTCCTGTGATCAAAGCTGTATTTTCAGCATCATTGAAAACAGTCATAATTCTTTGCGTCTGAAAGCTGAATATTCATCATGATGTTAATGGTTTATGATGTAAGTTTTAGTCTTTGTCATTACAGAAATGCATTAGTTTGCACAGACCGCGAGTGTAAAAGCGTTTCTATTCTTCTCTCCTGACCTTCGACATGCAGAACTGGTTTATGAACAGTGAAATCTGCGTCTCATCACTGTTGTTCAATATAATACGGCTGGATTGACCTGTCAAGCTCATTTTGATAAATATGTTGTGTGTCAAGCCGAATATCAGTATGTGAATATATTTTAAATCTTTATTATTGCAGTGATCTCATCATCAGTTCTCGGGTTACACTTGATCACCTCTATTGTCAAAAATAACACTTGTATATCATCTCTATTTCAAGACGTGTCGTTGCTTGGCAACTACATCTAATTGTGGTTTTATTGGTCACTAATTGTGGCGAGTGGAAGCGCTGAAGACCCACAGCTCTGCGATTGGAGTATTTCTCAGTATTTATAGATGGTGTATTTTACTGTTTCACATCAGCTCTTATGCTTTGACTACATTCTGTCTTTATCTGTTATGATCTCTTATTATGACTTTAAGGATCTTAATTTACTTTCATCTGTTCTTGTTTGCGTATGTCTTCTACAAAAACATCATGACGAGAGTCATAGTTTCTGCTAAAACTAAAGTTATGAGAGTTAATGTAACTACTGTAAAACCATAAACTAAATCATTTTCTGAAGTGTGAGTGGCGAGTGTTTGCTAGGGTGTTCTAGGAGATTGCTATGTGATTTTTTGGGGGTGTTCTGAATGGTTGCTAGGGTGTTTTAGGTGGTTGCTATGTGATATTTGGCTGCTAGGGTGTTCTGAATGGTTGCTAGGGTGTTCTAGGTGGTTACTAGGTTGTTTTTAGGGTGTTCTAAATTTCTGCTCTAGGTGGTTGCTGGGTGGTTTATAGTGTGTTCCAAATGGTTGCTAGGGTGTTCTAGGTGGTTGCTAGGTGTTTTATGGGGTGTTCTGAATGGTTGCTAGGGTGTTCTAGGTGGTTTCTAGAGTGTTATGAATGGTTGCTAGGGTGTTCTGGGTAGTTGCTTGGTTGGTTTTAGGGTGTTTTGAATAGTTGCTAGGGTTTTTTAGGTGGTTGCTATGTGATGTGTTTGGGTGTTCTGAATGGTTCCTAGGGTGTTCTAGGAGATTACTAGGTTGTTTTTAGGGTGTTCTAAATTTGTGCTCCAGGTGATTGCTGGGTGGTTTCTAGAGTGTTCTGAATGGTTGCTATGTTGTTCTAGGTGGTTTCTAGAGTGTTCTGAATGGTTGCTAGGGTGTTCTGGGTAGTTGCTTGGTTGTTTTTAGGGTGTTCTGAATGGTTGCTAGGGTGTTTTAGGTGGTTGCTATGTGATATTTTGGGTTTTCGGAATGGCTGCTAGGGTGTTCTGAATGGTTGCTAGGGTGTTCTGAATGGTTCCTAGGGTGTTCTAGACTGTTACTAGGTTGTTTTTAGGGTGTTCTAAATTTCTGCTCTAGCTGGTTGCTGGGTGGTTTATAGTGTGTTCTGAATGGTTGCTAGGGTGTTCTAGGTGTTTTTTAGGGTGTTCTGAATGGCTGATGGGGTGTTCTAAATAGTTGCTAGGGTGTTATAGGTGGTTGCTATGTGATATTTTGGGTGTTCTGAATGGCTGCTATGGTGTTCTGAATGGTTGCTAGGGTGTTCTGAATGGTTCCTAGGGTGTTCTAGACTGTTACTAGGTTGTTTTTAGGGTGTTCTAAATTTCTGCTCTAGCTGGTTGCTGGGTGGTTTATAGTGTGTTCTGAATGGTTGCTAGGGTGTTCTAGGTGGTTGCTAGGTGTTTTTTAGGGTGTTCTGAATGGCTGATGGGGTGTTCTAAATAGTTGCTAGGGTGTTCTAGGTGGTTTCTAGAGTGTTCTGAATGGCTGTTAGGGTGTTCTTCTGGGTAGTTGCTTGGTTGTTTTTAGTGTGCTCTGAATGATTGCTAGGGTGTTCTAGGTGGTTGCTTGGTGGTTTCTATGGTGTTCTGAATGGTTGCTAGGGGGTTCAGTGTGGTTTTTAGGGTGTTCTGGGTGGTTGCTTGGTGGTTTCTAGGGTGTTATGAATGTTTTTTAGGTGGTTGCTAGGGTGTTTTTGATGGTTGCTAGGATGTTTTAGATGGTTGCTAGGAGGATGCTAGGTTCTAGAGTGCTGTTAGGGTGTTGCTCTGTGGTTCCTTACAGTCTGAAGTGACAATAGTCAGTCTCTGTGATCGTCTAGTCCCTCTTTGAATGCAAGTGTGTTTGAGAACCTCTCCTCGTCGAGCTGTCATTCAGATTCTGGATCATTTGGCTGTGAAACTGGAGCCCCTCGTCTCATAATTAGACACTTGGATGCCGTTTGTGTGTCCATAGGTATGACTCTTTCTGTTGATGGTTGCTGTCATCAATCAGTGTGACAGTATGACATCAAAATTGTGCGTGTGTGTGTTCCCATAACATCCCATAATCCCGTCTGTCCTTTACCGCAGTGATGTGTTGATGTGCAGTATAGAGATGCATTCAACCCTGGAACCAGAACATCAATCATGACAAACACACACACACACACACACACACAAACAGGCAGACAGTAAAGAAGCTCGTTTTCATTTTTTGACATAAATACACAAATAAGACATTTTTTAACGATGCACTCTTGAACATATATTTGTCGTGCTTGATATGCCTAGTTTAACTATTACTACTGATCAAACCTTGGTGCCAAGTGATCAGATTTTCACCTGCTAAATGATATAACAGGTGAAAGACGACCCTGAGACGATCACAGAGATGCAGGAGTGCAGGACTCTTAGCGACTGTATAGTTGATGTCCTCTAAAGAACCCATATGTAATAGAAGAATTAAAAATAAATAACAAAACTTTTGGCCAATTAGGAAGGTTTGCATTTTAAATGGACCACTCAATGTTTGCTGGTTGTAGACTCTTATGGTCACAGTGAAAGTTCAATGCTGAACTCTGATTGTCGAATTTTAGAAATCTATCATGAGTAACTAGTACACACACCATAATGACAAACTGAACAAAATGTCTGGGTTATTTTTCCATTTCATCCAGAATCCAAAATAAAAATGAAAGAATATCTTTATAAAAATTTAAATAAATAAAACATTAAAGAATATATATGTGTAGGCCTATACACCAGAAAAATTATATAGTGATATATTTTTTTAAGATAAAAAAAAAAAAAAAAAAGTAAAAATTGATACAAATAAGAAAATTGTATAATTATAATTTTTTTATTTAAAATTTTATAAATTATAATTTAAAAAAAGAAATAAATATATACTGTATATACAGTTTGTGCTGATTTAAATGTGTATGTATATAACCTATATGCATAATTACTAATAATGTTTCTGGTACAATGCCAAAATGTTATTATCCCCGAATGCAAAAATTGAAGGAAAATACAATTATTTTGAAATATGACTTAAACATGTTCATGACAGGCTTCATACATGCATAGTCATACATGTGTTTATGCATGGAAGATTAATGCCCTGACATCAGGAATTGTGTGTGTGTTTGTCCCAGTGTTTGCTGTGAGCGTTTGTTTTTCCAAAGACCCATAAATAAGGTTGTATAGTGATCCAGCTATGTACACGGCCAGATGACATGCTTTATGTTTCTGTATGTGTGCTTGTTTATGGCACATGTGTTTCTGCTTCTGCCCTGTGTGTGTGTGTGTGTGTGTGTGTGTGTGTGTGTGTGTGTGTGTGTGTGTGTGTGTGTGTGTGTGTGTGTGTGTGTGTGTGTGTGTGTGTGTTTGTGTAGTAATGGGGGTGTTGAGGACTCCCTGTAGTTCCTCTTTCAGACACTTTAATTAGATAAAAGGCGTCTGGATTAAAGGCAGTTCCTTAATGCAAACTTCCCTCCAGTGCGGTGGAGAGCTGATTTATGGGGCGTTAGCAGACAGTGCTGCCCAGTCAGGAGCTCCGCAGGTGGGGGAGACAGCAGTCCTCCACCCCCACTGATGGAGAACCAAACACCAGCCTGCTGTCACCAATACAAACACACACACTTACAGCTGAATGCGCTCATCTTACTTGCTATTTTATATGAATATGCAGAAGCAATAATATGCTTTCCTGTAGCTCAACCAGTAGATCATAACACTAGCAATGCCAAGGTCATGAGCTCGATTCCCAGGCAAAGTAAGAACTGATAATAATGTAAACTTGAATGCTTTAGATAAAAGTCTGCCAAATGCAGATATTGTGAATGAGTCATATTCTACTGAAAAGTGGCCAAAATATTGATCTGTGTTTGAGAATGCAAATGCTCAACCAATGGCTATCTGTATGACCGACCAAGGGGAGTGTTTAGGAAACCTCTGTGAAAACAATCATTACTTTTTCAATTCTGTGCTGTAGAAATTACTTCACATTTAAGTGTTGTTTATTTAGTGTTATTTTACTATAATTTTTTTAACATTTTGTGCAACCTTTTTTTTTTTTTTTTTTTTTTACTTTAGTTTTATGTGCTTTTTTCATTTTTACTTTTTTTATTTCTTTATAGCTTGAATTTATTTTTTATTTGTTTTAGTTTTAGCAATTTTATGATTTTGAATTTTCTCTGTTTTTTTATCTAATATTTATATTTTATCTTATTTAATTTCAGCTTTATTTCAATTACCAATAAATAAATAAATTATTTTAGTAAACAACTAAACTGCATTTAAGGACCATTCACATAAATAAAGCTAAAACACAAAGAAGAGCTCTGAGCAAAGAAGAAATGAACTACTGTCCTTGGTGGTCCTGAATTTTCATCCCTTGTCTGAACATGTCCATAGAAATGCATTGTTTTCAATTCAAAATTTAGTTTGTAATGAATTTTCATTCTTACACACACTTTCTGATTTACTGTGTGTTAATGTTAAGTTTTTTGTTTTGTTTTTTTGACAAAAACAAAACAAAAAACCTTTACTAAATGTTGTGCAAGTATGTTCTGTTATCAAATCACAATTCTAAAATTCATATTTATATTTAAAATAGCTTAAGTGCAATTCAAAGTAGTCTATAGTATTCTATCACTTTGTTCCAATATAGTGCCTAGAATTTTATTTAAACATCTATTAATTCATTAATTAATTCATAAACTACATACATACATAACTTGAAATCACTGATAAAAAATTGTTCATTAAATTGCTTATTTCAACTAATATTTGCTGTCGCATGGTCATTAGCTTAGAAACATGCTAACATTATGCTAACTTGAATCTTCTGTGTGCTAGTCAAGTTTCTTGTGACTGACCTTGTCCACACTAACGTAACGTTTTCATTTGAAACCGCACCTTAGTCATGTGACGCATACTGAACTGATAGATATGTATACCGCTATTGTGCTTGTTATATTCTATTCACTTTCACACTGTTGCTAAAGATGTTACTTTGTACACTCTTCATAACACAGTCCTGCAAATATGACAGAAGATGTACTCGCAATTCCTGTCCTGCAGCAAAACATGAGAGCAGCGTGACATGGTGAGTGAGTGCGACCTGGACCCATCAGTGAATGGTGTCTGTGATTTTATTTTATTGGCTAAAATGATCCTGTCAGAAGAATAGCATGATAACTTTATGTCTGCTCCGTCTGTGAGCGTTTAGGTTTTACGCATGCGCAGTAACGGGAGTTCGGCGTTTTCCGACGATTCAGTGTGGATTAGAAACTTTAGGAAAACGCTAGAATTTTAAAACGTAAACACTGTTTTCAAATGTATCCAGATCGATAGACGTAGCATTGATGCCATGTAAAGTGTTTCAGATTGGTTTCTTCTGAGACTTTGTTTCAGTGAAGTAGGTCTATGTTCCCTTAGAAGGAAGCTCTTAGACGCAGTGTGTTTTGAGCTTATACATTTATTACTGTTTATTGAACCACTGCATTTATTAGTTTGTTTTCTGGTTGCAGGGCTAGTTGGTGGATTATCCAATTTGCATTGGGAACGTACTTCAGGGATATTGGCTGCATCCGAAATTGCATACTTCCCTACTAGTTGGCGTAAAACAGTATGTGACAAAAGAAGTATGTCTGAATTCACAGTACTCATAACAGAGAAGGCAAAAAGTACCTGGATGATCTACTACTTCCTGCGAGATTCTGAAGTTTTCATATGATGGACACTTAACTGTCCCATGAGGCCACGGGAGAGGATTTATGAATGGCAGTGAAGCGACGCAACTGACGCTGATGGGTCACATGACAGTGACAACATGGCGGATGTAGTACGTCCAGATTACATTCACACTATACACACTCATACTATATATAATATAACATCGTTTTTAAGCGGTCGTGAAGTAATTACTTAATCAAAATAATTATCTACTCAAGAAAGTATGTCATTTTGGACGCAGTCCCAGTTTGTTATACTGTTAGTTAATTGAAAACAATAAAGCCATAATGACTGGTAAAGACTCATTAGAGTGTGAATATCAGAACAATTAAAGGGACAGTTTACGCCACATGAAATACAAGTTGTTTTTTTCCCCATCTTGAATAAACAATATAATATCAAGGACATAAAAGTATAGTTGTACTAGAAAAAAAAGGAAGATATTTCGTTTCTTCGGATCAAGCAGCGACTGCAGCCGTCTGTTGCTATGGAGACAGAAGTTTGTGAGTTGGATGTTATTTTCTTGGTTTGAGCGTGTGAGAGAGATTGAGATCTACACAATAGGTGGTGTTCGTCTGTGCGTGTGTGTGTTTGTGTGCTTCCTAATTTATGGCAATCCACATAGGAATTCACACAACTCAGCTTTTCCCCAACAACAGCCAGAGAACACAACTCTCTCTTTCTCTTTCTCTCTCTCTCTCTCTCTCTCTCTCTCTCTCTCTCTCTCTCTTCTCTCTCTCTTCTCTCTCTTCTCTCTCGCTCTCTCTGTCTCTCTCTCTTCTCTCTCTCTCTCTCTGTCTCTCCCTCACTCTCTCTGTCTCTCTCTCTCTCTCTGTCTCTCCCTCACTCTCTCTCTCTCTCTTCTCTCTCTCTCTCTCTCTTCTCTCTCTTCTCTCTCGCTCTCTCTGTCTCTCTCTCTCTCGCTCTCTCTGTCTCTCTCTCTCTCTCTTCTCTCTCTCTCTCTCTGTCTCTCCCTCACTCTCTCTGTCTCTCTCTCTCTCTCTCTCTCTCTCTGGGCTCCGTCTCATTGCTGCAGTGGATTCACACGCACACAGAGCGTTTATAAGTCCTGTGAGCTCAGGGGTTTGTTCACTTCCTGTGGGCTCCTGTTTTCATATTGAGAATGTTGCATACTGAGTCATTTATAGACGTGTTTATCTGATGATTTAGGTCTAGCTGAGAGTTCGTGAGTAGGTAACTAAATGTTTTGAGGATCATCACATTTCACTCAGTGATGCTTGTTAAAGGCCCACTGAAGTGCCTTGAAAAGCGCAGCATTATTCAGTGTGTTGACGGAATTTCAACTGAAACAGGAAGTCAGGGCGGGACATATCGAGCAGCTCCTCCCCTTTTTAAAATCAGCCAATCGCATTTAGTTTACATCACAGCTCGGCCAGAGCCGTTGAGCTCGGTAAAGCTGCAGTTTCCTCATAATCTCTAACCGTTTCTCCTCCTAATCTCCTCCAAATCGCTTCAAAATACAGCATTCTGTGCAGAAATCAAACGTGTCCGATACTTTTTCTGTTCTGCGGCGACTCAACATATGATCCGTATCGTGTCTCTGGACCGGAGCTGCGGCGGTTCGTGTGACGGTAGCTAAGTTTCCATCCACTTGTCAATCGAATTATCTGAAGTTCGGTAAAAAAACTCATGCGAATAAAGCTGGTGAAAGTGTGTTTCCATCCAATGGCTTTAAAGCGAATAACTGTGCGTAATGACGTCACATGCTGTTTTGCGATCAAATTGTTTTTTTAAGGTGGACATTTTAAGGTGTTTCCATTCATTTTCGCACTGAATCGCACAACATTCAAGCAAACATTTGCGAACAAAGTTTTGCTAGACAAAATGGATCGCGGCATCTACCAACAAATGATCAATATTGCACAAGTTATAATACGTCCCACGGCTTGTCGTAACCTTTGTTGGCCATTTCCTTCGCGAGTTCCTGATAAATTATGGCATTTCTTAGATTTTTGCTATCTAAAATAGCCGTTATATTTTTCTGGTAAATTAAAACAAAAAGTATCTGGTTTCCTCGTTTGTCCACTTACATCTGTCTTTGTTGACACCCGCCATGTGTGCAAACCATAGACAGTATATAAGAGGTGCAAACAGAGTGGAAATACTGGGCGGAAATGAACTAAAACTATGTTTTGTGGCGGGTTGCAACCATAAAATGACCTAAAACTTAATCGCAATTCATTATTTATTCGGCAAATAATGTTTCCATCAGCGTTTATCGCATAAGCCGTATATCGATCAAGATCAAATCCGATGAGACCGAACGTATTTCATTTGAGTCGATATTCATGAAATTAAATCGAATTTTACTGTTTCCATAAGGCATTTTTCATTCGATATCTAGAATCATTTTTCATTCGTTCCCTATGCCCTATATAGTGCACTATGTGCCATTCAGAAAACAGTAAATGTGTGAACAAGTGACCGATTTAAGCCGCAGCTTCAGCGGCGATTTATAATGTAGGGGGCGGAGCTTCAGATTCTAGAGAGCATTTGATTGGACAGAAAATCTGATGAGATGCTGAAGTGCAGAGTGATGTCATCAAAATCACTGATCCATGTTGGCGAAGTGAGATACTGTAAGTTTTGAATGCTTATATCTTCTAAATGCTAATTTTGTCATTGTTATGGAGCACACTAGCTTATAGATAACCTTAAGGCTAACATATACTAAAAACCCAAAAACTTTAAGATTAGGGATTTGAACGGACACCCGAACCTTATACTAAACTAAAAGTTTGGGGTCAGTAAGACTTAAAAATGAAGCAGCACAACTGTTTTCAACACTTATAATAAGAAATGCTTCTTTACAAGTTCATATTATCTCTAACTAACCTTGTTTGTGTGGTTTATTTACAATCCATCAATCTAGTCTATATAGTCAATCAGAATTGAAAAAGATCAATAAATCTGATGTTATTTTTTAATGTTTACTTCCTGATCATTGTGTGTTACTGTAACCACATTTTATCCAAATGTGTGACTGTAGTGTGTGTGTTTATGTAGCTATTATAGGTCGGAGACAACATTTTCTCAGGAAGGAGCCTCGTCTGACGAAACCTTCCTTCGTGGACGACCTCAAAGGTAAGAAAATGATTCATAAGGGTTTGGTTTAGGGTAGGGTTTGGGCTCGTCGTTCATAATTATAATTAGCTTCATATAAAAACAACAGAAGTCTGTCATGTGACCTCATTTAGATGTGTGTTGTAAAAGACCACTGAATGCAACGAGACATTACAGTGACATGTTTACCGGATCAACTGTATTACTGTATTTATCTGTAAAAAAACACACAAAAAACAGGAGTATGACAACTTTTTGTGATGAATTTTAATTGGCCTTGGATGAAGCTCAAACCCTATAATAGTTAACTAAAATTATACAAAATATTTTTTTCAAATGAGCTGAAATAAAATAAAATATAATATTTAATTGTTTAATGTGATCTATTAATTCCAAATTACATTACTAATATTATAGTAATGTAATCTAGATGACAAATTTTAGGTAATGTTTTCTGACTACTTTTTACTCGTTTATCATATTGATTTGAATAGCATAATCTTGTACTATATTGATATAAAAATACAAAGAGAAAGAAAATACATCCATCTTTTTATCAACACCATGAAGTGCATTAAATATTACATTACATCAGCGTTTCCCAGACTAGGGTTCGAGAGTTTAATGAAAAGCTATTAAGTAATTAAATCATACAAATAATTAAAAACGATGATAAAAATAAAACATTAACTGAAAAAAATATTAAAATATATTTGTTTACCTGGATGTCATGTGACCATTAACCGACATCAGAGAACAGTGAAACTTAATTTTATTATTATTTTTCATTATTAGTATTGACTTAATTTTATTAACTTATTAGAATAAGACCTAAAAACCTTATTACCTAAAATTACCTTTTTACCTAAAAACTTGGGGAATCCCTGCATTGCATGTAAATATGAAATGAGAGAATATATACATTTTAATGTGTTTGAAAGACAAAAGCTTTCCAAAGACAGTAATACAAATGACTCACTGATTGATCATTCAAATAATAGCCTAGTTAATGTGTTCCTCAGGAGCTGATGAGATATGCACTTGTTAAAAGTGAAACTTTTATAGAAAGGACCATTTTGAATACAACAAAGAATCAATAAATTTCATAATTCTCTGCCATTGTGAGAATAAGATGTAATCATGTAATCAATAGAAAAGTAACTAGTCTGATTAGAAGTATCTAATTACAAGTAGGCCTACTTAATTTTTGGAATCATATTACATAATTCAGATTACATGTAATCAGTTACCCAGCACTTTCTTTGTGTTTCAGCACACCTGGCAAAAAGTCCTTCACAAAGGCAACTATAGGGAGTCGGGGAAGCTCTTGTTTTTTAAGTTTCGTTATAAATTGGCAATAAAAATACATGAACATTCTTACAGGCCGCTTTAAAATGACTAAAACTAAAACAAAAATGAATGAAACCTATATGAATGTGGATTTCGGCGTTTCAGTGCACAGGAGAATGAAAGAAAAAAGACATTAACTTCAGTGTGTTCCTCACTCAAAGCTGTTGCATGACAATAGACGAGCGCTTGAGTCATATGGACGAGTGTTACGATACTTTTGTCTTCTTTTGGACCATGACATATTCTTCCAAACGGGTTTAACGACATGAGGGTGAGTACATGACAGAGCTGATTACTGAGCGAGCTGTGAGTGTGACAGAAGACCTCGGGCGCTTCGGCTCCATCATGTCGGAGGCAGTCGCAGGGCTTCAGTCGGCTGGTCGTAGCGTGTGAAGAGCGAACGGAAAGCGCTCGGGCGTATGAGGGCGACGCCGTTATCTGATGGACGAGAAAGAGGAAAACAAAATGAAATCAGATAAAGCATCTGACTTTGTGGGTTTTCTCCAGAAGTGAAGCAGGTATTGGCTTGTGCTGGGTCTGACTTACACACATTACATTTACACAAAATATAAATCGAAATTATATTTTTCTTTACTTTAGAACCTTTAAGACATTGTTTACTTTAGAGTTCACATTCCCATCCTACTATTCACTAATAGTGCGGACACTTTTTTATTTGTAATAAAAGTTTTTTTTTTAATTCAGTACAACGAACATATAATAACTGTACTTTGAAATGTAGGCTACTAATGAAAAATGATTTTATATATATATATATATATTATAAAATCAGCATATTTCACTGATTTCTGAAGGATCATGTGACACTGAAGACTGGAGTAATGGCTGATCAAAATTCAGCTTTGATCACAGAAATAAATTATATTTTAAAGTATATTAAAATAGAATAATCTTTTTAAATTGTAATAATATTTCACAATATTGCTGTTTTTTCTATATTTTTTATCAAATAAATGCAGTTTCCAAACTTTTGACCGGTACGGTTTGTACACACACACACACACACACATATATATATATACAAACTTTTGTTCTAGATGCGATTTGACAGAACAAATATATATAATGTTTATTTTTGTATTATATTTTGGGGTCAAATATGACTTTTCATAAAATTCACTCAAAACATGTTTGTCCATTACTTACATTCATAGTTTCTCACAATGTGTATAAGTGTAAAAAGTGCTTTTTTTTATTCATAAAACAGTTTTATTTTATTTTTATTGTGCATTGTGTATTATTCAATATGTAAAAAAACATTTTTTTTGGACTACACACCTGAGTTTTCCACACATCATCATCACTCTTGTGCACATGATGAAGTGCTATATAATTAAAAACAAACAATCAAGAAAGACTCTAAATTGTAAAGATTCCAAAGCATGATGTCACAGGAGAAACATTCTAAAAGGAAAGCACAAAGAACTGAGTGTTCTCGAGTTCTAAAACCAATGATCTGATGCCTTTTTTTTAATGGTGTTTCAAAATGTTGAACTATTAAACTGTTGATGTCAACAAAACAATCCTGTGTGTCTTTTTAGAAGCGTATTTGTTTGAAGTGATGCGTGCGTTATCAAGATGGCTGCCGCGGGGGCAAATGTGCCGTCCCTCGGGGCAGAGACGAGCCGGCAGCGCTGAGAGCTTCTCCTTTGTGTTTCCTCAGACAGTGATCTGCTTGATCCAGCAGGGTTACAGAGATAAACACACCAGATCTGTAAAGCCACGAGGTTTGGGATATATTTGAGTTGGCGGAATACACGAGATCAGTTTTAGGAAAATATTCCTTCAACAAAAATGTAAAATGTAATATTTTATTTACTCATCCATTTGTCCTTGCTGATGTTGTAATTAGCTGGTTTTGTGTTCACAGGTCAGTGTCTTTGTGGACTAAATAAGCTCTTGGTATTGGTGTCGGGTCGAGGCATCTGTCCGGTTTCCTGGCCAGCACAAGCTTTAGATGCATTAGGAGAGTTTGGATTACAGAGACCAGGACACCACCATGACACTAATACCCAGGAATGCACTTTAGACACCAACATGCTCTGAACCGACCCAAGAAAGACAGACAGAGGAGGAAAGAAAAAGAATAAGACTTCATTTTTTACGTGTATGTTTTGATCATGCAATGGTCCGCCTCTGTCGGTCCTGAGGTCTGCATGTGAATCTGGGGCTGGTGAATGTAGGTCTGTCAGGGCCGGTGGGGTCAGAGCAGGCTTACGCTGTAATCCCCCCAGCAGACGTCCATATCAGGAGGTGTGGCGCTCGCTCGCTCGCTCGTCTAGACGTCCCCCTCCCCCAGAGACCTGCTGTTCCTGGCACACACAACCGGCCCACGGGGCGTTCCACTTACACTGAGGGAATTTGCTCACACACAAACTCGTTCACATCAAATAATGAAACTTGGCAGGGATGGAAATAAAACGTGATTCTAAAATTAAAGTGCTCATTAAAGAGATTGTCTAAATAAGATAATGCATTTACTGTTTATCATGAGTACTGTTTTCAGCACTCACACAATATCTCAAATAAAACATTTTAAATAAATAAAAAATGCAGCTTTTAGAGCCGAGCTTAAGCAAATCGAGTAGAATTAGTTTTACGCAAAGGCCTATGATGACTGCAATTTGTGGGTGAATTAGAGTAAAAAAAAAAAATGCATTTTTCAGGACAAGAAAACGACCTTCATATTCGCAAAACACACACAAATTCAGAGATATATTCGGTATTTTTTGTTTTATTTTGGCATTTCTTTGTTTGCATTTATATTAAGCAAAGTGCATCTCTTTTTCATCTCATCAACACATTGCACAATACATAAATAACAATGCATATAAAACTTCGTATTTACAGGTAATAATATATTTATATTTAACATAAAATACATTTTAGCTTTTATTTCACTTAATTAAATCTTAGTCATTTATTAAAGTCAAAGTGAGTTTTCGTTTTCCATTTCTCTCATAAAACATCGTCCGCTTCTCGCAGAAACAAAACAACGTAGTCCATAAAAGGTAAGGGCTAGTCCGTCTCCATAGCGATGAAGGAATGGGGGGGGGCGTGGCTTGCTGTTATCGGTTATTAAATATGACCTCCAGCCAGCAGGGGCAGCTGCTGATGAACTGTCTGGTGTAACACTGTCCCCAGCCCTTCACGAAACTGATCTGGACGGTGAAACCCGTCCTCGGCTGCTGGCTAAACTCGTGGTCGTTGGGCCGTTGCAGGCTCCCAGCCTTCTCAAAGTCGAAAGCCTTGATGGAAAACCCGGGGAATACTTTATGCACCAGCAGCGTCCGCGAGTCGGGGTTGTCCAGTGTGGCTGACTTGATGAATATGGGGTAGCAACTCCGGTTATACACCCACACGCCATCGGGTTCACGGCTGAGCTGGATGCCGTAGCCGATCTTGGCCCGAACCATTTGCACCAGTTGACTCTTGTTGTCGGAGGCGAGCTGGCCCAAGCAAAAGCCCGTGCCCTGAGGTAGGTCATAGAAGATGTCCAGAGATGGCTCCTGGACGGAGTAGAGGCGCCCGACGCGGGTCTTTTCCTCCCAGTACGCCACCACACACCAGTGAGGCTGTTCTCCACGCTCCTGAAGAGCCAGGGAATCTATGGAGAGACAAAAGAAGAAGACACTGTTATTAATCAGGCCAATTTACCTTCATTGAATCCCTGCTGGATTAGAAAACCAGGGAAACCCAGATTATGGTGGTCAAATTGGTACTTGCTGGTCCAAAGTGGACTACAAGATGGTCAACCAGGCTATAACTAAGACCACCAGTGGGTAGGGCCAACCGATTAACCAGAATATGACCAACTTGAACCAATAAGAACCATCAGAAACTGGCTTTACTGGAGTTTCCAACAGAGTAAAAGTGAACAAAGTGTTTACTGAGAAAGGAAAGAGAAAGAGACTTTTATAGATTATGCCAATTTAACGTCATCAAGTGAACTTCATTGAATCCCTGCTTGAATACCAGGGTGATCAAACTGGTATTTGCTGGTCCAAAGTTCTAAGCTCTAGCCAAAGCCAACCATCTAAACTAGATTATGACCAATTTGGACTAGAAAGAACCATCAGAAACTGGTTACAGAGTAAAAGTCATCAAAGTGTTGTGTTATTAATTACGCCAATTTAACTTCATCAAGTAACCGTCATTGAATCCCTGCTGAAAAAAACCCAAAGTTACTAGATTAAAGTGGTCAAACTGGTAGTTGCTGGTCCAAGATGGTCAACCAGCCTGAAACCAAGACCATCTAGACGAGATTATGACCAAACCCATCAGAAACTGAGTAAAAGTGTTGTCGAGGAAGAACGACTAGAGCAGAATGACTAGATTAGACGGGGAAGCAGTACAAAAAGGTAAACACACACACACACACATTGCATGCCTCCTATCCAGGAAAACTGTCCTGAGCTCTGCCAAACATATCTTGCATCCTTAATTTCAGATGTGGGAATGTGAGGAATCTGCCGCCCCGCGCGGAGCAGCGCCACTGGCCTCCGGCGCGTGTTTACATTAGCGGTGTTGCTTATCATTCGTCTGTCCCGAACGCCAACCCGAACAATGTTCTGACGTCAATGCGACAATAAATCTGCACTCGTGGTGCTCGCCCTCGCCAACCGACGGCTGTATGTGATGCAACAACCCAATGAAAACTTAGCCACGCCCACAGGAAATCTCATTGGCCCATTTCCTTCCCCATATATTAAACATCACATTTTGATTCCTCTGTGCAATGAAAGCCACCCTGACATCTGGTTAGTAGTGCAACCATGTTAAAGCGCTCAGCTCTTGAGTCATCGGGACTCTTTGTCTGTCTACAGTGAGGACAGTCTCTCTTTAATCTCAGATGGGGCGAGTAGGCCGTAATTTAGCAGTGTAGTTAATTACGCACCAGCCCAGACTAACGTGATGACTAGAGTAGGTAGAGCCTTCATTACAACCCTTACAAACATGCATGTTTGGATATGTTACCAAGGGAATACCAATTATACACTTCGAAGAGCTTACAGTGCCATTTAAGTAGCGTGGTATATGAATACAGTAATCAAACTGTATCGTCGCATATATATCAAAATAACATAGTATTACTGGACCATGGTACTTTTAGAATGGATATGCCTTAAATATACCGTGGCATTACCATGGTGCAGTGATGGTGTCACATGGTAAAACTATAATATATAATAGTAGTGACTTTTTGGGGTCTTTTTTCCTTTTAAGAATTTTTAAATTGGATGCATTAAATTGATCAAAAGTGACGGGAAAGACATTTATAATGTTACGAAAGATTTCTATTTCAAATAAATGTTACTTTAAACTATTCTTAATTCTAAAATATAAAATGTATCACGGTTTACACAAAAATATTACGTTTTCAACATTGATAATAATAATGAATGTTTTTTGAGCAGCAAATCCATCATATTAGAATGATTTCTGAAGGATCATGTGACACTGAAGACTGGAGTAATGACGCTGAAAATTCAGCTTTGATCACAGGAATAAATTACATTTTAATATATATATTCACATAGAAAACGGTTATTTTAGATTGTAATAATATTTCACAATATTACTGATTTTACTGTATTTTTGATCAAATGAATGCAGCCTCGGTGAGCAGAAAAGACTCTTTCAAAAATATTTGTAAAAATCTTACTGACGCCACTATGCAGCTTCATACCAATTACATGGTTGCTATGTGTCAGACTGATGCTATTTTAGTCTGGATAGTTGACTAGTCTCTTTGACGACATCATGAACAGCAAGCAAACCTGAGTAACACACACACGAACGCAAATCATACATCAAACAGACCTCTGAGTGTGTGTGTGTGTTCAGACAACACAATATGTTTAATCAAATAGAGATCAAATAGAGACACTCAACTGCACAGGTACGCATGTGTGTGTGTGTGTGTGTGTGTGTGTGTGTGTGTGTGTGTGTGTGTGTGTGTGTGTGTGAATGGAGGTGTGTGTATAGGTTATGAATTTACTGCCGTGTGTGTGTGGCGTCTCGGTGTCGGTTGGATGACCACAGTGTCACCCCGAATGACATGGTGACAGCCAGACGCAGAGAGCGTCCTGAAATAGAGTGTGCAACATGACACACACACACACACACACACACACACACACACACACACACACACACACACACACACACACACACACACACACACACACACACCTCATGTCTTCTGCAGCCTTGAGTGTTCAGTTGACATCCTGAACTCTATTAGACCAATCGCTCTCAACAAGGGCCTTATGATTTCTCATGAATCATGGAATCCAGTCAAAAAAAAAATGGAAGTTTCTGAATATCATGGAATTGGGCAAATTTTACATTAATAAATCAAAAGTAGGGCTGTAAAATTAATCAAATTCAAATTACGATATGGACTAGTGTCCATAAATATTGCACAGAAACATAAGCTCCAAGATCTTCACGACAAACCTCCAGAAGAAAAGTCCCTTAAACTGAAGAAATTATGATACAAATGTATTATTATTGTACAGTAAAAATGTACTTCTCAAAGTAGGCAGCAATAATAACAAATATTGCTACTAAAATCTCATTTTAGATTACTGTTATTTGATTTTGATGATTATTTTAAGGATTATCATAATTAAGAGATTTTTTCATTCATGCATTAATTATATTAATTACATTAATTTGTACTGTAAAGTACAACATCTGATCAAAACAAAAATGCAATGTTTCAATGTAAATTAATTGTATTACATTGTAAAAGATTGATTAAATGAAGTTCTATGAAATCTGTTGATTAGACATGCGGTTTAATGACTAAAATGAAATTAAACCATTAAAAATGGAATCCAGAAAAATTGAAACCGAAAACATTTAATTTGTTTGTTTAATTTGGGAAAAAATTAAACGGATTTCATAGGGTCCCATTAACCCCTCTCTCTCTCTCTCTCTCTCTCTCTCCTTGTCTCTCTCTCTCTTCCTCTCTCTCTCCCTCTCTCCTTGTCTCTCTCTCTCTTCCTCTCTCTCTCCCTCTCTCTCTCTCTCTCCTTGTCTCTCTCTCTCTCTTCCTCTCTCTCTCCCTCTCTCTCTCTCTCTCTCCTTGTCTCTCTCTCTCCTTGTCTCTCTCTCCTTGTCTCTCTCTCTCTCCCTCTCTCTCTCTCTGTCTCTCTCTCTCTCTCTCTCCTCTCTCTCTCCTAGTCTCTCTCTCACTCTCTCTCTCTCTCTCCCTGTCTCTCTCTCTCTCTCTCTCCCATCCCCCAAGCAGTTACGTTCTGTCTTTCTCTCTCCTGGAGGGGACAAAAAGACTCTTCACACACACACACACACTCAGGGTCTTTGTTTGTGGTTGAGCTGAAGTCAAATCTCCATTTAGAGCTTTACTGCCTCAGGTAACAAACCATCCTTCCTCTGTCCACACTGGCTCCCTTTGGTCTGAGCGCTCAAATACACACACACACACACACACACACACATACACACAGTGGTGTTTTCGGCATATGTCGGGGCAAAGTTTTTCCATTTAAGGAGACTCAGCTTTTTAAACAGTCACTTTGTACAAGAAACGAACACAAAAGTGTCTGGACATCTAATGGAATCACACACACACACACACGCACGCAGACGCGAGTCACTCAGCACTGCAGTCTGGAGAAGTTAATGATTATTTCTGTCTGTCTCCACACACACACACACACACACTGGAGGGAAGTCGGTGTTTTTATTGATCTGCTCTCGTCTGGCTGAGGTTCACTCTTTTACGAGCAGTCAGCGCTCCTCTCTGACGGCGCACGCGGGTCGAGTGAGGTCAGGGGTCAGAGGTCAGGGGCCGCTTCTAAAGCTAAACCAATGATGACGACAACACACAGTGACATTCAGCATGGGTTATGCCAACTCTTCAGACGCCACAAACACAACAGTACAAGAACACACAACAATTCTTGCAATTGCCAATCGTGCCTATACGACTATGACTGTAAAATAATAATAATATTACTTAATATATTATTATATTTACGATAAATATTATTATTACAAAAAAATATTAAACAAAATAAGAAACATCACTATTGTAATGTTTTATTGTAAAATAAAACAATTGAGCATTTAAGAAAAAAATTAATATTAATGTTATAACAATTATTATTATTACTAAATAAACATTTTACAAAATATTTTATTATTATTTATTAATATTTCACTGTAAAATAAACAAAAATTGTATTGAAGAAACAAATATTTTTTTGTTATTACGATTATTATTATAACTTGATAAAAATATTTAACAAAATAGTACAACTGTATACGTACAATACTTATATATTCATATGTGGCCCTGGACCACAAAACCAGTCGAATGGGTAAAAAAAAAATTAAATTGAGATTTATACATCACCCGAAAGCTGAATAAATAAGCTTTTCATTGATGTCTGGTTTATAATAGGACAATATTTGGCCGAGATATGACTAATCTGAGCGTGCAAAAAAATCGAAACATGAGAAAAGTCTTTAAAATTCTACATTTATGTTCACGATTCGCTGCATTCACTCACAAAAAATACATGTTTATATATTTACGGTTGGAAATGTACTAAATATCTTTACTTAATATCCTAATGATTTTTGGCATAAAATAAAAATCGATAATTTTGACCCATACAATGTATTACCACAAATATACTTGTGCGACTTGTGACTGGTTTTGTGATCCACGTATATAATATTTAACATTTATTTACTTGCAAGCCTGCAACTAACTATTAGAAGAAGCCCGTTTGCACTATAGCGCCTCTAGTGGTGAGAGCATTCAGCGGAGCGTTAGCACTCACGTACACGAGCAGAGTTCGTGTCAGGCTCTAGAAAATGATCAAACAACTGGCAGACGTTTAGGATTCGTCATGCAAAATACCAACTAAACAAACAAACCCAGAGGCAACTTCTCTGATGTGTGTGTGTCAGTTACAGCTCTATAAATATTATCTTTTTCCTCGGGCGTCTGTATTATAGCAACACTCTCACACACGCTCGACCGAGAGACACGCAGACGGACAGACAGACGCACACAAATGTTTGGCAGCTTCTTTGTTTGGAAGTCAATAAAGGAAACGGGCAATTAGATGGAGAGCCATTACATAACACACACACACACACACACACACACACACACACACACACACACACACACACAGAATCAGGAAAACCTGCAACGCACAGGAAACACTTCATGTTGTCCTCCATTGTGCACTAATACGTGGATCAGACCTCTCAGGTTTTATGACGCACAGGTCGTATACTGTACGCTCGCTGTGGGAGTGTCGGGGCAAAGGAAACGCTTTATGAAATCATGTTGATTATGAGGTCAAAGGTCAGCGGTGTAAGCCTCTCCACCAATAAAAAGCCACGACTATATTACATTATATTAAACAGCATTTTAAAACATTCTTCCAGCACTGGTGGAGCCTGTTGAGAGGAGACACCAGTGTTTAGACGGATAATTAATTATAATGTTCATTTCAATTGTTCAACGCAACTGAGCAGCCAGTCAGACCGGAGCCGGCGAGAGAGTTTCTGAATGTGTGTGTGTGTGTGTGCGCGTGAGAAAGCGTCCCGCCGCTCTCTGTGTGTTTAGTTAAGCGATTAGATTGCGGTTTAAGGAAATGTTTGTGGCTGAGGTGTCTGGATCCTGAGGGTGTTTGTGTGTGTGTGAGTGACAAAAGTCTTCCAGCACTGAAGAGCTGATGTCAAATTAAGCCGAACGTCCAGCTTGATTGAGGAAGTTGGTCGTTAACGAGCGAAACGCACAAACAAAGCGTTCACAGTTCAAACGGAGCAGCTCTGGACGCTCAAGGAACCGCTTTGTGTCATTTTCTCCAAATGTTTTCTTTCCGCTCGGCGGAGGCGCCCGGGAGGCCCGACTCAAGACTCAAGGCTTTTTCCTCCGAGGAATGATGTCATTTCCTGTGCTGCCCTTTCCTCCTCGGCTAACCCAAACAACCCTGGAATGAGGCGGGAGGTTGTCACGGTAACAAGGGGGGGGGGGGGGGGGATTAGAGTTGCCGAGGGTCCTTCGGTCGTACACGGGACCTTTATAAAGGCCTGATTGTGGATCTGGCAGAACGGTCTCCAGGAACAGCTGAACCGGATGAGGAGCGACACACTTACAGAAGAGGGTCATTTTTGTCCAGATCGGAAGCAAAGATGTTTCATATATACGAGGTTCAACTGATCTGATGAAATCAGTTTCGCACTCAACTTTATCCGTTTCCAAAACAAGCGGGAAACATTCACATGAAAGCATGAAGAGAAAATAGTGGCTGACGGCTGATTTTAACGTTAGCAAAAGAGATCCACGCCTCAGATAAATGCAGCTTTCATGCTAAATTTACTCAAAAATATGTGGATAGTTTGACTTAAAAAGATGCCAGATTGGTGGATTTTAAAAGAGGTGCAAAAAATACTATTTATGTTGCAAATCGCAATCATTTAAAATTGGTTAAATAGAAAATATATAAAACTAATATTGAAATAAAGCATACAAATAAACAGCACACAGAAATGTAAGCCGACACTAACAGAAAAACTAGTTATCTTCATTAGTTAACTGTAATTTTACGTATTTTTACTAACATTAACAAAGATTAGTAAATGCTATGAAAATATATAGTTCATGTTCAGTAACGCATTAACCAAAGCCGACAAATGAGTTCAGAAAACCTTCTTAACTCATTTGCTGTTGTTCTCATATTAAGGTTAACTCTTAATAACCTCAGACTAACCCAGACAAGCAATGCTCAGACTCTCATCCAATAATCCCAAACACACACACACACACACACACGTTTACTTAGCTATCTAAATGGGGACATTTCATTGACGTAATGGTTTTTATACTGTATTTTTACACTTTTAAAAAACCTTTAATTACTTTAATTTTATACCAGATTTACAATTGAGGAGATTTTGGTCACTTCTGGGTACAAATTTGTCCCCAAAATATAGTTAAGTAGGTACACACACACACACACACACACACACACACACACACACAACACTTAAGCTGCAGTGTGTTGCGCAGTGTCTGTACCTGTGTGATGTCTGGAGCGGCGAGTAAAGGGCAGAGCGAGTGAATCAGAAGGTCAGAGAGACTCTCTCTTTGGGAGTGTGTGTTTCCTGTGTGTCGGGCTTTTCTTCCTCCCCCCTCATCCCTCCTTCCCTCTCTGAGCTCCATTCACTCATTTCAGCAGGAAAAACACACCTCAGCGAGAGGATGAACCAAACTCGGACTAATGGAGTCGGGAGGAGGTGTTTGTTCGGGACAGAAGCGGTCGGTCTTACATCCCACACACACACACACACACACACACACACACAAACAAGCAGCATAAAACAAATGCCGGGGCACCTTCACACTGGAGGCCAGAGAAAGGGAGCAGCACACACACACACACACACACACACACACATTCATGGCACGCACACCGCTCTGAGTGCTGTACTTTAACATGTGTTTATGTAAAGCTTCCATCATTTTGCTCTTCTTATCTGAAAACCCATCTAAAGACCCTTCACACACACACACACACACTCACTCCGCCCAGCGCTGAATTAAACACCATCATAAAAACTCTTTAAAGTCTCTGTAATGAGAAACATCTGTACTCAGGAACCCGGCCTAGACCAAACTAATCCTCCTCTCGCTCTCTCGTAAACACAATCACTGCTGTTAGTGTGTATTCAGAGCTCAGGACGGCACAACACACCGGCCTCGGTCTGCTGAAGAAGAGCAGATCACACACACACACACACACACACACACACACACTCACACACTCACACGCACACTCACACGCACACACGCACACTCACACACTCACTCACACACTCACACACGCTCACACTCACACACTCACACTCACACACGCACACGCACACTCACACGCTCACACACACACACTCACACACACACACACACACACTGTACCCCTTTTTAAAGTCACCATGAAACCAGTGTTGTTCTATTTAACTAAAACTTTTGTTCATTGAAATTAAGCCGAAATAAAATTAAATATAAATATTAAATGTAAAACTTAAACTTAAAAAAAAAAATTAAATGAAAACTAGAATACAAGAAAACTATAAATAAATGAGTTTACATTTTAAAGAAACCAGTGTTGTTATTGTAAACTAAAACTATTAAAAATAATTAAATAATAATAATTAAACTTAAAAAACTTTTAAAAATAACTGAAAATAAAATAAGTACAAAAAAAGAATTCATAATAATAATAATAAATTCATTAATACTATAAATAATTCTAAAATAACCCTGCATGCAGCATTTCACTTCTGCTCTGTGATATTTTCTGATCAAAACAGATTTCGATAGATTTTGATCGGTAAACAATTCCCACATATCTAGCTGGCGAACATCATCCAGTCGACTTCAGGCGACATCAGGTGATCAGGAGAGTATTTTTAGATGCACAGGTAGTTGCAACATTTTGATGAAAGATTACAAACGCATAATGTGCACAAAACCAAGCCCAGGAATGTGCATTTAGAAAGTAAATATGGTGGATTTATATTTCATGTTGACTTATCATATTTCTGTGCCTTAGAAAACAATATAAGCAGAAACTCTCTTTCTCTTCCTCATTCTCAGCACAGGAGATAGGAGATAAGGTGTTGAGCTCTTACCTGAGAACCCCATAGGGGCCGAATACGCCGTTCCCCCAGTTTCAGTGGAAGCAGGCACAGAACCTGGAGAATCTGTGGAGAAACAGAGTGACAGCTGTCAATCACAGGCATCAGAGACCCACACAGTCTTATGACTAATACACAGATCGGCCTCATTTTGGCTAAAAACGTTTGGAAACCAACGGACATTCGTATCCCATTCCTTACACTTTTCTGTCATGCAAAATAAATGAAGCGATTCTTAGTTTAAAGTCTTTGCCAAGAACGCTAGCGGTGGTTAGTAATAGGAATACACTCTTTACGCAGGATATACTCCATCAAGTCCAAACACAGCGAGCTAGTCAGGAAATAGCAGCGGCCTTGAAAACGGTGTACAGTAAATGTTGTAATTGCCGCGCGCGCACACAGGAAAACACACACTCTTTCATGTTTAACCCTTTAATAAAACGAGCCTGGGATGTGTTCTGATCGAACCCTCGGTTTCCTTGAGTTACTATGATCAAACAACGGCCGGAGAAAGTGTGTCAGTCACAGTGAAAGCGGATGATAGATCTGATTGGGAGCGGTTTAGCTAGCGCCCGGTTTATGCTAACAAAGATACGTTGTCAGACACTTTAGGTTCATATAGATAAAAGAATAAGCTAATGCTAATGTTAATTTGTGACACTGGACCACAAAACCAGTCACATGATGTATGGTTTGTTATGATGGGACAATATTTGGCCGAGATGCAACTATTGAACATCTGGAATCTGAGGGTGCAGAAAAAATCGAAACATTGAGAAAATCTCCTTTAAAGTTCTACATTTATGTTCACGATTCGCTGCATTCACTCACAAAAATAAATGTTTTATATATTTACGGTAGGAAATGGACTAAATATCTTCATGGAACATGATCTTTACTTAATATCCTAATGATTTTTGGCATAAAATATTTTTTTTTAATTTTGACCCATACAATGTATTGTTGACTATTGCCACATATACACCCGTGAGACATGTGACTGGTTTTGTGGTACAGGGTCACATTTGTGAGGTGTTTTTTTAAAACTCATGCGTGTAGTTTGGGTTTTTGAAAAGAACACCACAAGTTACCATTAGCATTAGCCTGTATTGCTATATCTAACAAGACTTCTCATCAAATTAGCTTTGCTAAAACTTGAACACTTGAAATATTTGTATTTGTTTACCTTCATCATGTGACCATTAACCGACAACAGAGAAGCATAAACATATTTAAACTTCAAATCTCAGGAGGAATTCAAGTACATTTTCAAAGGTCACAGTTCGACTGACAAAAAAAGGCCAGGGAACCCCTGAGATGTCATTGTTTTACCGTGGTTTTTGGGTTAACATGGCGACATCCTGGTATTCTCTAAATGTACCATTGATATCCGTAGTAAATTAATATGGTTATTATTCAGCACTTGTGAGGATAATGACGTTTAGTACTAGGATATTAGAAAACGAGTCGTAAAGGCCAATTGTGAGCGTGGAGTGAGAAATAGTGTCACTTTCGGAAGCAACTTTCGGAGTTGGACACTTTCCCTGAGCTGTGGTCAGTCTAATGAGACACACGGTCAAACCTGAACTTGACCGCAGAGAGAGAGAGAGAGAGAGAGAGAGAGAGAGAGAGAGAGAGAGAGAGAGAGAGAGAGAGAGAGACATAGAGAGACATAGAGACATAGAGAGAGCGAGAGACATAGAGAGAGCGAGAGAGAGAGAGAGAGAAAGAGAGAGACATAGAGAGACATAGAGAGAGAGAGACATAGATACATAGAGAGAGAGAGAGAGAGAGAGAGAGACAGAGAGAGAGAGAGAGAGAGAGACATAGAGAGAGAGACAGAGAGAGAGAGAGAGAGAGACATAGTGAGAGAGAGACATAGAGAGAGAGAGAGACATAGAGAGAGAGAGAGAGAGAGACATAGAGAGAGAGAGAGAGAGAGACATAGAGAAAGAGAGAGAGACGTAGAGATAGAGAGAGAGACATAGAGAGAGAGAGAGAGACAGAGAGAGAGAGACATAGAGAGAGAGAGAGACAAGGAGAGAGAGAGAGACATAGAGAGAGAGAGAGACAAGGAGAGAGACATAGAGAGAGAGAGAGAGAGAGAGAGAGAGAGAGAGCTTCAAACACGCTCTGATTTTCCAGGGAGAAGTTTTGCGGTCCATTCAGAAGCTCTTCTTGATCTTCTCGTTTCACAAAATAATGACATTAAAACCTCCAGAGGTCACAGATTCAAAGCGTATTTAAACGGGTCCCGTGACGTGGCGAGATGACATGACAACCACACACAAAAACCATCGGCGTCAAGCTAACGACATCTCAATAGATCTTGCCGAAACTTTGCTGTCTTTGTCATTTAAAAGCCATGAATGTTTGTGTTTCTCTTTCTCTTTTGTGTCTCTGTGATTAAGAGCTTAAAACAATTGATATGCAAATGTGCCTGCATCAACGACCGTCTCGTCACACCTCCTCGTCACCAGCCTGTGAACGTGTGACAGTTACCACCGCGACAGAGACGTGTGTGTGTGTGTGTGTGTGAGACAGATCCTGACGTTATCAACCAGACGCAGTCCAACAAGCCACCAATAACTTCCTCCCATCGTTCAGTGCCACTCTCTCTTTCAGTCGCAGAAAACCAGCCGTCTTCTATTGTTCTCTGTCCCTCGTCCAAGAGCCCGACGCAACTAATGGAAGTGTGTGTGTCCTCACAGGAAACGTCCTCCCCAAACTGGCTTTCCTGTCCTCCACCGCGGCGCCTTTTCTCGTTCACATTCTTGCTTTCTCTCTCAGTCGCTCCGAAACCCCAAACTGATTCATAAAAGAAGAATGACTCAAAGAGCGAGAGCCAATGTCAGTCAGCGTACAGTCGTTCCCACACACACACACTCGGAACATCATCTTTGTTATTCGTACTATAAACACTGAGACGCACAAAATCTGGGCTGAAATGTGTCGCAGAAACATGGTTTTGAAACAGGCACTCGATCTGGGCTGAGTTTCTCAAGTGTGTCCTGCGTAAGCGATACTGTTCAACTCCGACGGCATGAGCAGTTCTGGCAGGGATAGAGAAGGATCTTTACGAGGGCGATCGGCAGGAAACCTCATCCGGGGCGCTGCCAAACACAACACACTTATCTGAAGCCAATATACAGGACATGCTTATGAGCCATACGGCATTATGGGTAGAGAGAGAGAAAGCGAACGCTCAGAGGAAAGACGCAAAGCGACACTCCCAAAACCTCAGATTAATTCGGCAGATAAATCAGCTCTCAGCTTTTCCTTTATGTGATCCACGTTTCCCCCAAGTCCAAACGACATCATAATGTGTCTATCAACACACACACTGAATCATTACCATGTTCATATATACCGTGGTATTTAAATGCTATGCTACTTTGCACTTTGGGAGTTAAAAGAAGAACCGACGGCATTTGAATCTGGTAAGCATTCAGTACAATGGTAGATAGATATACTTAGAAATATGCCACAAAAAGATTACTATCTTCATATACCACATTATTACCATGTCAA
>CM038632.1:32792881-32860381 GCA_021554675.1 Leuciscus idus | reverse complement strand
TGGACATCAAAACAAACATCTGTCTCTGTGAGTTTCAGAGAATCCCTGCCTCTTCACACTGAAGCCGATCAATCGACCGCCAGAAGCACAAACACCAGCCCACAGGAAGCTGACCCTATTGATGAGGTCAAAGGTCACGCCCAGAGCAGAACCAAAGCAGACCGTACAGAGATAATGCAGACTGACTGTCTCTCCATCCATCCATCCATCCATCCATCCATCCATCTATCTATCTATCTATCTATCTATCTATCTATCTATCTATCTATCTATCTATCTATCTATCTATCTATCTATCTATCTATCTATCCATCTATCTATCTATCTATCTATCTATCTATCTATCCATCTATCTATCTATCTATCACTCTATCACTCTATCTATCTATCTATCTATCTATCTATCTATCTATCTATCTATCTATCTATCTCTCTCTCTCTCTCTCTCTCTCTCTCTTCCTCCAATCAGCATGTATGATCTGCTGTTACCAGACATGGGCAGAACCAGTGTTATTATTATTATTATTAATGTCCCCCTGTGGTGAAAATCAAGTTTTTAATGTTGTTTTTATGTCTATGTGGTGTTTATAACATGCTTTATTAAGACAAATCATGTGTAAATTCATAAGTCGACAGCATTGCTGAGTATTTTCTCTTTAAAACTGCAGTGAATCAAAGACAGTCTCAAAAACACGGTTTGAAATCGCTGGTGTTTCTGACGTCACAAACTACCTTGTAACCAATCAGATCAACGTGTGATCGTCAACCAGTGGATCTCTGAGCTGAGTGAGTGAGTGGAGGCGGGGCTCATTTGCATATTCATAGAGCCGCATATACTTAATGAAGCAAGGATGTCGAGTTACATTCAAGCTATTTTAAAGCATGACGAATTTGTTTTCAAGGAAAAAACGTTTAAATATGCAATTTTGGTGATCAAACATTGAGTTTTAAGGGATACATTTATTGACTATAGTGTGGCTTTAAATAAAACTAAAACTATCTTAAAAATCATTAAAATATAAAAATTTGATGAAAAACTTGAAAAAATAAAGAAATAAATAAAAAACAGAAAAATTAATGAAAATCTGAATAAATAATATATCAGACAGTATATAAATAACTGGATTAAAGCCTGTCTTCAGACTCGATCAGTGTAAAAGCCTCTTTCTGTAAATAAAGACAGGGGCCTTTCTTCAAAATCACAACAGCACTTTCATGTGTTCAGGCTCCGAGAATGTATGTAATTACCTCATATAATGACCCTGCCGTATAGAAGCTTTACAACAACACAAGCTGCTTGAAAAAGGGCTAATGGAGTCTCTATACGGGCCAACAGGACCCCTATACAGGCCAACAGGACCCCTATACGGGCCAACAGGACCCCTATACGGGCCAACAGGACCCCTATACGGGCCAACAGGACCCCTATCTGGGTCAACAGGGCCCCTATACGGGCCAACAGGACTCCTATACGGGCCAACAGGACCCCTATACGGGCCAACAGGACCCCTATACGGGCCAACAGGACCCCTATACGGGCCAACAGGACCCCTATACGGACCAACAGGACCCCTATACGGGCCAACAGGACCCCTATACGGACCAACAGGACCCCTATACGGGCCAACAGGACCCCTATACGGACCAACAGGACCCCTATACGGACCAACAGGACCCCTATACGGGCCAACAGGACCCCTATACGGACCAACAGGACCCCTATACGGGCCAACAGGACCCCTATACGGACCAACAGGACCCCTATACGGGCCAAAAGGACCCCTATACCAGAGGGTTTACACTCAGCCAAACAGATGGAATGAGAGCAGAAAAATCATTAACTTAACAGTAAAGAGGCTTGATGGACGGACTGACACGCGGTTAACGCGGAAGGAAACTTAACAGCAGGGAAGTGCGCGCGGTCGGAGGTGTCTTGTCTAGAGTTCGACACAAACCGTCTCCCGTGAAAGAGTCAAGCCCCCTCTCGTCACCCCAGATGGGACGCCATATGCCTGCATCTCTCAATGGATGCTATTGTAAAAGCTGGAACTGCTTTATGACTGTCAGTTGAACTCTAGACCTCGGTTTTACGAGTCTTATATGACATTGAATTGCTCAGTAAAACTTTGGGTTGTCCAGTCGAGTGCTTACGACACCGGAGGGTCAGCGATCCACACACTTACATGAAGATGCTGGATCAGCGGAGGAAGGGAAAACAGGAGATTGCATTGCATTGATTTGGAATGACTAAACATCATCTAGATTTATATATTGTGCACGTGCAATTCTACACAATTCTAGGATGTTTCTGATAATCTGCGCTCAGGATATATCAGTCGATGTACCTTTAACAGCATTTCTGGTGCCAGCGGCTTCACAGTTGTCACAGTGACTCTGGTGGAGTGGGCGGATCTGGAGATTGACCCAGACATCTGACCTGCTGTCTGCCGTCTCTGCCGCACGGACCGGGAAATACCCAGACATCATGACATTTGTGTGACACATTACCAAACATATCTGAAAATAAAAAATAAAATTAGGAAAAAAAAGCAAAAAATAATCTGGGACGGCAGAATAGTGGTGTTATTGTTAAATAAATAAATAAAAAAATATTTTTGGATTGAAAGAATCTATAAATATTAGATGATAATTTTGAACTGAAACAAACTGAAATAAGTTTAAATACAAAAATGTCTAAGTGAAAAAACTTAGGGTGTGTTGACATGACAATGATGTACTAAAAACGTACGCTGTGCAAAAGACAACGTTGTCGAAAACGATCCCAGTTCACACGGATCAGTGAAAATGACAACAACAAAAAACAACGTTACGTTATTCATGCCAGGCCAGTAGATGGTGATTTAGTAAAGAAACAATATGCATGATTATGCACAGAGACGATAATGGTATCCTTTTCAAAAACTTAAAACTTAACTTTAAAACCCGTTTTCAAAAAGTTTGCGTTTTCAGGCCGCCAAACAACGGCAAACGCTGACGTGTAAAGGAACGGCCAAAAACGCAGAGAAAGTTTGTAGTTTTTATTTGAAAATGGTGTTGTGTAAACGGCCCCTAAAACGCTCACGTGCACTGGTGTGAGTAATGCATTACAAAACATTACAAAAAATGTAAAAAGTTATTTATGAGGCAGAAAACCAGTGTCATCGTTAACAAAACTAAAATATTTGAGTTAGCTGAAATAAAATAAAATATAAATATTAGATTTCAATTAAATTAACATTTTGAAATGAAAAGTTTAAGTACTAAAATAACTACCTGAAATAATACTAAAACTGATGCGAGTAATACAGTACGAAATACATTTAAAAAAAAAATATATATATATATATATATTTATGAGGCGGCAGACCAGTGCTGTTATTGTTAAATAAACCTAAAACTAGTAAAAAAAAAAAAAAAATACAAAAAAAAATGTTGATTAAAAATAAAGCTGAAATAAAATAAAATATAATATTAGATGAAAACATTAAATTTAATGATTTTTTTTAAATGTTGCATTGGCAACAAAGTGCTAAAATTACTAACTGAAAAAAGTTAATTAACTAAAAAATATATTTTTAAAAAATGTTTAAAGCAAAAACTAACAAAAGCACATACAAATTAACATAAAAACTATATATATATCGAAGTAAAAAATATAATAGCATATAAATAATATTAAAATAACACGGCGGCAGACATCACATAGTATTCAAAACAAAAATATGACATTTCTAAGTGATTAGAGCCTGTGAAACATTGTAGCTCTGATCTCTGTTCGTAACCAACAAACAAATCAATCATTAAAAACAAGAGAAATGTTGAAACAGAACTCATCCTCATGCATATCATATTTAATCAACATATGGAACTAAAAGGCTTTCCACACTATATGCTTAACCTTGAGTTATGGCCAGTTAATTCACCCAGAAGTCATCGGCCCTGTCCCAAACGACACACTTCATGTGCACATGTGGTCAAGAAGGCCTCATTTGTCATTTTAGGTTTCAGAAGGGTGTTCGCGAGCGCTCATATGAGCCCTAGATACACACTTCTGCCCAACAGACAGTGGCATTACGTCATGAATGTGTGGACTCACACTGGGCTCCAACTGGGACAGGGCCAGTGTTTACTCACTCTCTGAGATGTTACTGTTGTTCTGAAGACTCTTTGCAGATGTAACACACACTCAACATGCAGGGCACTGTGACTGTGACGACACACTTCATTCGGCCGGTGTCTGCTTCAGCACCTGAAACACACAGCAGGAATAGAGAAGGTGACCTCACAGGTATCAAGAAAAGCACTGCGGCAAAACCTCCATCTGCCGTGTGTGCTGAGAGAGAAGCACAGCACACAGATCTCCACAGACATGCTGCAGTTTCATGCTCACTTATATCAGAGGAACATAGTAGGCGCGTTTCCATTACACATTTGCGCAAAACTCTTGCGATTTTTTCTAAATGTCGACAAAAAACTTGCGAAATGACGTCGTTTCCATTATCCGATGTTATGCGACTAAAACTTCATTTTTTCCTCTCGCGATAAGTCATTCGAAAATCATAGCAACGGACGTTGATAGGTTTATGTATCTCAGATTCTCATCCACCGCACTGGCCATTATTATTAATCAGAGGAGACGTATGTGTGTTATCCAATCATTAATGGCAAGGAAAGACCCTTATACTGGAGAGCGGCACATATGAGGTGTTTCTGGGTGTTTCTCTCTCATTTCTGCTTCGGGGTCTTGATTGTGGCATTTATTTGAGGTGTAGAATCCAGTATTCCTGTAATTAAACTAAAAGACAGTATTCCTATAACATGGAAAAACAGGCCAGTTTTACACAGTCCGGACCCCATATCTGGACGCTCTGGAACCTCGTCTTCGCCCTGTTATATTACAAGGAACAGTGTAACTGTGTAACTTTCTGGACATTTAACCTTATTTTTTTGTCATCCTCTTCATCTTTTGAAGTGTTATTTTATGCATGTTATACATTATATAATGTTGTTGCTATTTTTTTTCTTCACAAATCTGCCTTATTATGGTATGGTCCTGTTTTATATAAAAATCTGAGCTTTTTTTTTTGGAGGGGGTTTCAAGTTGATGTCTTGTTATATTTGTATTTTAAGAAAAATTCAATAAACATAATTATAAAAAAAAAAAAAAAATGAATTTATGAATTTAATAAAAAACTCTGTCTCGTATTCTGTCCAAACACACCGCGTCCTCTACGTCAGCTGACCTGTAAATGCGCTAAGACGGTTTCCATTGCAGTGATGCGAAATATTTTTTTCGAATTGCCTAAAAAAACACCTCATGCGAGCGTAAATTTTGTTTTTGTTTTTGCGAAAGTGACGTGTTTCCATTGGACGTATTTTCAATTCGCAATTTCAATTTGCGCAATTTGAAGGGTAATGGAAACGCGGAGAGCTATTAAACCAAATGACATAAAATGACAAAAACACAACTGCAATAAATCAGATGTTTACATTTAGCAGTAATAATGGGTGTTGTTTGTAGAGTTAAAGGACTAGTTCACCATTAGTAATGGCCGATGGTTTGGCTAGACCCTTATTCCTCGGCTGGGATCCTGTAGACTCTTTGAAGTTGCACTGAAACACACATTTGGACCTTCAACCCCATTGGACCCCATTGAAGTCACTATATGGAGACACATCCTGGCATGTTTTCCTCAAAAACCTTCATTTCTTTTCAAACTGGAGAATGAAAGACATGAGCATGGGTGAGGTGAGGGTGAGGAAATGATCAGGACATTTTTATTCTGAAGTGAAATACTCAAATAAAGGCATAATGTGGTGAAATACAAAGATGTGAACCTTTAACACTTTATTTAGACATTCTACTGACTATAAGTAACTTTGCAACTACATGTCAACTTATTCCAACCCGAACCCTAACCTTACCTAACCACAGTAATGAGAGATAGTCTAAAGTGGACTACCGGGATACAGTGTGACTGAGCGCTCCTCCGGACTCGTACTGTATGAATGCTTTGACAAACACACAGTGTTTCTGATGGAAATTCTCCTTCTGTGTGAGCTGTAATTACAGTAAACGGCGTCTTCCTGTGCATTCCTGCAGAACAACACATCCAGCACGGCCAAACCCTGTCAGCTTGTGTCTCTTAAACCACTCGTTTTAAGGGCAACGGCACTTAGAATGAGAAAAAAAAAACTTTAAGACTTTCATTCATTCACTGTCATTTTAGATTAGACAGAGTATTTATACAAAAACAAATAAACATAGTTCTTTTAAAACGCTCACAAACAAGCTTTTTTCTTTTTTTTTTAAGTGCTCCTATTGTGCCATTTAAAAGGATCCTAATTGTGGTTTTGGAGTCTCCTATACATTAACATGCATACAAGGTCAAAAAACACTTTTATTTTCTCATAATATACATTGCAGCGTCACCTCATTTCTCATAGAGTCTGAAAACAGTTTATTCGAAGATTCAGTCTCTCCAAACCCCTCCTTAATACGAGCTTTCTCTGCTCTGATTGGTCAGATGGCCCAGTCTGTTGTGATTGGTCTACTCTGCTCTGATTGGTCAGATGGCTCAGTCTGTTGTGATTGGTCTACTCTGCTCTGATTGGTCAGATGGCTCAGTCTGTTGTGATTGGTCTACTCTGCTCTGATTGGTCAGATGGCCCAGTCTGTTGTGATTGGTCTACTCTGCTCTGATTGGTCAGATAGCCCAGTCTGTTGTGATTGGTCTACTCTGCTCAGTCAGTTGGCCCAGTCTGGTCGACCACTTTCAGCACGTCAAAAAAGAAAAGCATAACTATATCTGAATTTCAGCTCCAGATCTTCCTCAGTACTTGCACACAGTGATACGAACAGTAACAATGGCGTCATTTGTTTCTGTATCAATCCCATCTTTTGAAGTGTATCAAAGTGGATTTGCGGCGCTGAAAACAGCATCTTCTCAACATGTCAGCCAATGAAGACCATCAGCTGGCAAACTGTACTGTAAAAAGCGCTATATAAATAAATGTGACTTGACATTATGCAAATTTGTAACCTTGTTATATAGTTATGTAACAGGGAGTGAGACTGGAATTACTGACGATTCATTTCAGCAGTTCGGAATTGATTCTTTCAGGAGACATTAACTTTATTTGTCGTGAAACTTTTGATATTTAAAACTTGAAAGGTATTCAAAAAAGCATAAATGGAGCATTTTAAAATCTATTACTTTGAATCAAGTAATGTTTTGTTCACATTGCACTGACCCGTCCCGTACACGATTACACTGCCGTGCGGATGAAGCATCTCAGAAAAGATTTCAACTACTGATGGCATTCCTTTCACAGGCGTTTTTTGCCTCCCACGATTCATTTATTCTGTAATGGAAAGCATGCAAGAGTGACAGAGGATCTTTCACTTTCATTTTCTCCGAAGACACTTTACTCTTCAAACTCTCATGTGAATCACATGTGCTTTAAAGAATCACAAGAATGTCCAAAATTATAACTGGAGATTTGTTGTTTTTATTGGTGGTATTTCACACTGTAGAAAGACTTAATCTGAAACAATCATAACTAATGCAAACAAAACTCCTCAAAGATGCAGTCAAAACCAAGCTGTTGTTTTAAATGACTGGAGAATCTGAAACAGAAGTGAGTCCGGATCCAGTTTCATTACATGTGTAAACACTCAACAATCCATTTCCAACAACCTTAACTTACAGTAAAACCAAAATTGTATATTCTTTCTTTGTTTTTAGTTTATTTTTTTATAATCTTTCTCATTACATTTTACATAAATATGCTAATGTAAAAAAAGACAAAAAATAAACAGATGCTATGCAAGATACAGGGGGAAATAATCATACATATTAAACATTAAATATAAAATTCAATGTAAAAAAAAAAAAAAAAAAAAAAAAAAAAGAAGAAATCCTATAAAGGTCCACAAAGAAAACTCAACAAATTAATAAAAAATAGCATAAACATAAATACGGGCCCTTTAAGCTTTTAGTTTGTGACGTAATGTAACAAGGACGTAATAAGACCTAAGATGATCTCCAGTAATGGGGCGCTGGGAAATATCTGCCCTACGGTCTATTAATTATATAATCCGACAGGAAAGATTGTCCATCTCTCTACCTAAAAATATATGAAAACAAAAACTGGGGAAACAAACAGCAATGCAACAAATGCAGTGTGTAGTCGACTATACAATAATGTACATGCAATTATCTGAATCTATAATGTACATAAATCATACACTAAACTGCATTTACATGGGAAAGTTGCGTATGTTATTACACAAGTATCTAAATATTATTACTCATATTATGCTTAGAAAATCACTTAAATGTAATATGCTCTCTTAAGCGTATGTATATATGTGTGTGTATATATACACACACACACACACACACATACATACACACACATACATGTATATAAATAAAGGTTTTGGTTTTTCTTTGTGCAGATGCTCAGATGTAGATTATATAAGGGTACGATGAACAAAACATAATGGCAATAAATAAATTAATATAAAACAGCAAAGCATCCTACATATAAAACAAGCCAGAAATGGTCAAATATGATTTATTTGTAACTTACTATATATTGTGATATGTGAAGAAGCTGTGCATAATAATCAGCTCATTAATAATAATAATTCTTAATGGGGTTATTAAGTGTTATTAATGTTCACCTTTAGTCAAGAACTGTTTTGCTTTTACTCATTTTCCCTACATGTGACAAAATCCATAAATCTGAACAGAAACAAGAAAACAAGCAAATGATTATCACCATCAACCGAAGTGTTTTAGCAACATCAGTCCTGTGACTGAAACCCCAAATCGTACCATTCCCAGAATCCAGTGCATCCGGCGGTGGGTGTCCGTGTTTGTTTGCCCTTTGAATGGTGTGACGAGGACGGAAGCTCAGGGTTCGGATATGACGACGCGCGAGCCGAACGTAGGCACTTGAGCTGCACGAGCGCACACACACACACACACACACAGACACCTGAACAGACGTCCCGCGTCCTCCATCAGGGCGAGTCCATGCTGAACAGCTCGATGCCCTGAGAGTTCCAGTGCAGACCGACTCCAGAGTTAAAGACCAGAGACCAGACGTACGGGATGAAGAAATCCTCAGGCTGCTCTTCCTCCACGTATTTAAACTTCAGCTCCGGAAATATCTGCATGAGGATCACACACACACACACACACACACACACACACTGAGTTATAAACTGCTGATAAAATGTTCAAATAAAACAATGCATCCTTAAATAAATCATCAAGCAGCGAAAACTTTGACTTTTTTCAAAAGTGAAAAACCTTAGCAACCATTATATAATATATATATATAACATATATAATATTTGCTCACGTTTCAAGATTCATTCACTCAATGGCTTTTCAGAAAACAAGTCCAAAAGCTCATTGACATCAGTGTTATTTGAGTATTATTTATATTCTATTATATTCTTTATTATTGTTTTCAAGAATATTTGACAAAGTGCATTAAATGATTTCAGAAAACTTGACTTCAGAAGAAGTTGATTAATTAACAAACAAAAAAAAGACAAAAAAGTAAAAAATACTTATTTGATTCAATTTAAAACTTTTTATCAAAAAATTCGGACTTTTTTCTTTCACATTTTGTGAGTTTACATTTTGTAATTCTGCAAGTCTGCAGTCTTTTGATAATTTTTTTTATTTATTTCGAGCTTAGATCTCGTAATTCTGACTTTATAATTCGCAGTTGAGACTTTATATTTCGCAATTTATAAAAAAGATTTATATATTTTATAGTATTCATTCAAAATATATTTATATTTTATTAATTTTAATTTCCATTTTAGTAATTGTAATGCTTCAACTTCAAGTATTAAACTTATTTCAGTTAAAGTTTTTTATTTATTTAGTCATTTGCAATCGATTTAACTTATGTAAAGTCTCATTTTGAAGAAAGATTATGAAAACAAATATTTGTTCTTTAGACTAACACGCACTGATGCATCGTTCACAATGACCAAGAATGCCGATCAAGTCAGTTTTGATTTAATGTGACTAAGTGTAACATCACACACGCACAGATGTTTTTAAAGTCTTAAAAGTTCTGTTATTATTGCATATGTAAAAAGTTTCAAGAAAGGACCGAGTGCAAATGAAGAGCGTAAATAAGCATTCGTAATGAGTGGAGCCATGTCTCTAAAGAGCGGTGAACACAGATCCGCGTGTGTTATCTGATTTCAGGTGAAGCGGCTGCAGTTTTGACGCAGGTGTAATTCCATCCACCTGTGAGGTAAATACACTTGAGTTTGATTGATTATATGACGGACGGGAACACCTCAGACGCTGCTTTTCATGTTTAAATACAACCCTCTTAACCCCTGGTAAAGCGATACGCAGCGCTACTACCCGAGACGCTAGCGGCCGTCTCCTGTGTGCTAATCAGCGTGAGGAGGTGTGTGTGTGTGTGTTAGCTAACCGGAGGGGTTGAGTTCCTCACACACACACACACACAGCACAACCATGAGCGTCTACGTTTACAGACGCCTCGGCCTTGGAAGTATTTTCCCATCATTCCTTTTATATTCAATAATTCTCAGGCTTGATCCAAACCAATAAGCTTCGAGATGAATCACAATGATTTTTAGAACTAGATCTTTATCGTTATAGTTCATAATTCTTAAAAAAACATAAAAATATAAATTGAACTTTGTAACCTATCTATCCATCCATCCATCCATCAATCCATCTATCTATCTATATATCCATCCATCAATCACTCCATCTTTTCATCCATCCATGGAAAAAAAGAACATTTAGGGTGAAATGTTTTAAAATATCATAAAAATGTATAAATCTACAAATGTACCTAAAAATTCATTACAATAAAATAAAATTGAACTTTGTCTATCTGTCTAACCACCCATCCATCCATCAAACCATTCATCCATCCCTCCATCCATATATCAAACCATCCATCCAACCATCCATCAAACATTCATCCATCCCTCCATTCATATATCAAACCATCCATCCAACCATCCATCCATCCATCAAACCATTCATCCATCAAACATTCATCCATCCATCCAACAAACATTCAATCATCCATCCATCCATATATCAAACCATCCATCCATCAAACATTCATCCATACATCCATCAAACATTCAACCATCCATCCATCCATCCATTTATCAAACCATCCATCATCAAACATTCATCCATCCATCCATCAAACATTCAACCATCCATCCATCCATATATCAAACCATCCATCCATCCATCCATCCAAACATTCAACCATCCCTCCATCCATATATCAAACCATCCATCCATCAAACATTCATCCATCATCCATCCATCCATCAAACATTCAACCATCCATCCATCCATATATCAAACCATCCATCCATCAAACATTCAACCATCCATCCATCAAACATTCAACCATCCCTCCATTCATATATCAAACCATCCATCCAACCATCAAACATTCAACCAACCACCCATCAAACATTCAACCATCCCTCCATCCATATATCAAACCATCCATCCATCCATCAAACATTCAACCATCAAACATTCAACCATCCCTCCATTCATATATCAAACCATCCATCCAACCATCAAACATTCAACCAACCACCCATCAAACATTCAACCATCCCTCCATCCATATATCAAACCATCCATCCATCCATCAAACATTCAACCATCCCTCCATCCATATATCAAACCATCCATCCATATATCAAACCATCCATCCATCCATCCAACCAACCATCCATCCAAACATTCAACCATCCCTCCATCCATATATCAAACCATCCATCCAACCATCCATCAAACATTCAACCAACCACCCATCAAACATTCAACCATCCCTCCATCCATATATCAAACCATCCATCCATCCATCAAACATTCAACCATCCCTCCATCCATATATCAAACCATCCATCCATATATCAAACCATCCATCCATCCATCCAACCAACCATCCATCCAAACATTCAACCATCCCTCCATCCATATATCAAACCATCCATCCAACCATCCATCAAACATTCAACCAACCACCAATCAAACATTCAACCATCCCTCCATCCATATATCAAACCATCCATCCATCCATCCAAACATTCAACCATCCATATATCAAACCATCCATCCATCCATCCATATATCAAACCATCCCTCCATCCAAACATTTCAACCATCCCTCCATCCAAACATTCAACCATCCCTCCATCCATATATCCATCCATCCATCATCCATCCATCAAACATTCAACCATCCCTCCATCCATATATCAAACCATCCATCCAACCATCCATCAAACATTCAACCAACCACCCACCCATCAAACATTCAACCATCCCTCCATCCATATATCAAACCATCCATCCATCCATCCATCCAAACATTCAACCATCCCTCCATCCATATATCAAACCATCCATCCATCCAAACATACATCCATCCATCCATCCATCCATCCAAACATCCATCCATCCATATATCCAACCATCCATCCATCCATCCATTCAACCATCCCTCCATCCATCCATATATCCAACCATCCATCCATCCATCCATCCATCCATCCAAACATTCAACCATCCCTCCATCCATATATCAAACCATCCATCCATCCAAACATCCATCCATCCATATATCAAACCATCCCTCCATCCAAACATCCATCCATTCATATATCAAACCATCCATCCATCCATCCAAACATTCAACCATCCCTCCATCCATATATCAAACCATCCATCCATCCATCATCCATCCATCAAACATTCAACCATCCATTCATCAAACATTCAACCATCCCTCCATCCATATATCAAACCATCCATCCAACCATCCATCAAACATTCAACCAACCACCCATCAAACATTCAACCATCCCTCCATCCATATATCAAACCAGCCATCCATCCATCCAAACATTCAACCATCCCTCCATCCATATATCAAACCATCCATCCATCCAAACATCCATCCATATATCAAACCATCCCTCCATCCAAACATTTCAACCATTCCTCCATCCAAACATTCAACCATCCCTTCATCCATATATCAAACCATCCATCCATCAAACATTCAACCATCCATCCATCCATCCATCCATATATAAAACCATTCATCCATTTAAAATGAAATTATAAAATGTAAAAAAAAATGAATTACTATAATTTGAACAATAATTAACATTACACAATAACTAACCTTTAAACCTCTTTCCATCACAATCCAGTCAAATGCTAGTGGATAAAGTCCTGCTCCACAATTTCACTGTGGAGATTTAAAAATTATTCAGTTCTGCACTAAAAGCTCTCGGTGACTGGCTCACTACGGCCGCTGTTCCTGTTGTTCGGTATCAATGACCTCTGATCCATCTCTGAACAAACACAACAGCTGATTCCAGCCCACAGGAAGCTCTCAAACATGTAGTCTGACTTTAGGCCGCCAACAGGACTTTCAGAAACAGGAAGATGTCTGTCTGTGGCTATGAGTAACACCGTTCACTCTTGGCTTAATTTGTAGTACCACAGAAATCCTCCTTCCGCTCTTTTCAGAGGCCATGGAGGAAAAGAAGCCCAGAAGACATGAAGGAACCCCTTTCACTGGAACTTTACAGTTCCCCTGAAGCGATTCTGCAAACAAATGCTGTCATTTCCCATCAGTTAAAAAAAAAAAAAAAGAAGAAAAAAAGGGGAGGCTGGTGAAACGGCGCTTTTCAACGGCTGCTGCAATGAGCAACTCCGAGGAAGATGTTGTCACTGAAATTTGAGTTTGAGGCAGTGAAACTTAGAAAGATATTCAGAGCTTTGTTTTCAGACTAAAGGTTTGCATGCATAAAAACACATGCAAACTCGACGGCACATGCAAACACAGCCTTTCAAACAAACAAAACATTGTGTCTTGTGAGTTCTTCGTGGATTTAACGTACTTAATATGAGCTTTGAATCATGCCTCATTATATGCTCAAAACACAAGGCACTGCCACTGCAAATTAATATGAATACGATTAAATGGCTAAGTGATTTATCGCAGAAATGGACACTGGTGTGCGAATTGATGCCACAGAAAGGACAGTATTAATCTGATTCATGCATTTGTGCATCGTGTTGAAATGAGATAAACAATAAAAAAAATATATGTAAAAAAAAAAAAAAAAAAAAAAGGCTCTCTATATCATATAGATATTTACATATAAATGTTTAGAATATATTTATTTATTTAATTCCTTTATCTTTTTTATTATTAGTTTCATGACAATTATGCACATTTCACTCTAAATTCTCTTATTTTATTAATTTGTAAATTTGTAATTTTCTTTATATGATTTTAATCATATGGTCATACTTGAAGTCGTATGACAGCCACAAGTGCTCTCACAAGCAAAAGCATGTGTGTTTGTGTGTCTGACTTATTTGCATGTGCTTCTAAATTGCACAATTATTCATGCGCTACAGCCATGACGTTCACGCAATTCATTCGATTTCACTAGCAAATTAGGGCACTATAAATCAGGGCCTTGGCAGAGAATAAATGAGAAATACGTTTCCGCTCATTCTGCATCGTTCTTTTATTTATCTGATATTATGTCCAATGAAATGTCACAAACAAAAAGGAATAGTGCTTGGTCACCAGGGTTATTATAGTCAACTAACGGTGTGTTTACATGACAACAATGTGCTAAAAACAGACGACAACATTGTCAAAACAATCTCCGTTCACACAGATCTGCGAAAATGACTAAAAAGGCTGTATTATGCATGCCAGACCAGTAGTTGGCGATGTCACTTTGTCAAGAAACACTCCTCGAACACATAATATACATCACCGTTTTCACAAATTCACGTTTTTGTTGTTTATATGAAGCAAGGCAAAACCTTGCACTTTGAAACACGTTTTCAAATGTTCACGCTTTCATGCCCCGAAAACGCCGTTATTGCGTAAATGAACGGCCAAAACGCATAAAAGGTTTTTCGTTTGAAAACGGTGTCGTGTAAATAAAGACATTTCCGTTACTTGAGATAAACATTAACTGAAAGAAAATAAAAAACTTAAACTTATTTTATTTTAGCTAGTTGCGAAGGCAACATTTCTCATTTTAATTTAGTTTTAACTTGATATACTAAAATAAAAATTAATTATAAATAAATGACAAAATAATAAAAATGCCAAAACTGCAAACAAAAGGACTAAAACCTAAAATGAAATGAAAATATGATCAAAACTATAACAGTATCTCAGTGACAATAAAATAAATTTGGGTAAGACTTTATTTTACAGTGTCCTTGTTACATATGTTACATGTACTTACCATAGTAATAACAGTAAATGATGCATAATTACATGCAACTAACCCTCAACCAAACCCTAACCCTATAGTAAGTACATGTAGTTGCTTAATATTACTCAGTACTTAAATATAGAATTACACTGTAACAATGACACCTTAAAATAAAGTGTAACCCTAAATTTGTTGTTCACTTTAGACATAAAATGGGCAGAATATTTACATTTATGAATTTGGCAGATGCTTTTATCCAAAGCGACTCATTCTCTGGGAATCGAATGCATGACGTTAAGATACAGGAATTAAACAGGTTAATTTAAGCTACAGTGTACGTTTTAAATGATCAACACCCTGCAAACCTTCTAAGATTTCTACATTACTGTGTTCACTACTCATCAAAAGTTTGGGGTCGGTAAGATTTATGTTTTCGAAAGAAGTCTCTTATGCTCACCACAGCGGTATTCATCTGAATAATAATCAGAAAAGTTTCTTGAGCCGCAAATCATCATATCAGAATGATTTCTGAAGGATCATGTGACGCTGAAGACTGGAGTAATGATGCTGAAAATACAGCTTTGATCACAGGAGTAAATTACGTTTATATTCACATATAAAACTTATTTAAAATTGTAATAATATTTCACAATATTACCCTTTTTACTGTATTTTTGATCAAATAAATGCAGCCTTGGTGAGCAGAAGGGACTTCAATCTCACAGACCGCAAGCTTTTGAACGGTAGTGTACATCTCAATCATTAGAGTGATAGTATTCAGTCAGACAGCTGCCGGTTTGAACAGCTACAGGAATCGAGCCGTGACTAGACAAGCCAACACAACCCAAGCATGATCCAGCTCAACCAAACACTTACAATATATCCTACATAAAATATGCAGGGAACGCCTGGAGATTGGCCGTCCCGGGCAAAACCAGCAGCTGCGAGGTGGCGGGTCCATCAACAGCGATCTGACCCAACCCCAATCAACCCGAGCCGACCCAAGCCAGCGCTCAGGTGAGTCGCAGGCCAATCGACAGCAGGTAAGCTGCCCATCGGCGTTAATAATGCATCAGCATCCTATCATATTCCCCAGCGCTCTCATTGTGAAAGACAGAGGCTGTATTGAAGCGCTTTCATATCTGACTCCACAGAAAGGGCTCAGAACTTGGCTGGACTCGCTGACTCCGGGTCTGCTGGCTCGGCTACACTGCGGCTCTATTCATGGCCGGTCAAAGTCTGTCTGTTCCTTTCAGACGCCATACAAGCACACGGACCCGGTCTGTCACACGTGGGAGGACATGAAGCGACTCGCGTGATGAGGGACTCCAGGTCACAAGGTCAACCACTTTCAGAATGGCGGAGGACGATTAATGAACGATTAGTTTAGTTCATTCTTTATTGTTTTCAAAAACTTTACGGGTCAATGTGTCAAGAACTTCCCTTTTGTCAAATTTGTCCCTACAATCTAAAGAAAGAATTAAGAAACTATATTTTTCTTGCTGAAAATATATATATATTTTAATATTGTGACATTTTTTTCCGTCAATTAAGCACATTTCCCCCAAATTCTCATTAGTGAAAAGTAATAATCCAAGTCTCATTATGAAAAAATAAAAATAATTATCAATGTATTTATACTTATAAGTATTTATTTCATGCTTATTATAGTAATTTTATTTCATAAAAGTTCAATATTATTGTATTGCCCTAATGAAAATCTGATAAAAATTTATAAATAAATTCAAAAGAGAATTCAATAAGAATTTTTATGAAAGCAATAAAAAAGGAAACAAAGAAACAAAAAATATATAAATATTACATAACTATAATATAAAATATATAATTTGTAATTAAATTATATATATATATATATATATTTTTTTTTTTTAATTAAAATAAAGTAAAAATTATAATAAAGAAAAAAAAATTAACTTTTGAAAGCTAACAAAATATCTTTAAAATCCCAATCCAATATCATGTAATTCTTTGAATTACAGCACATTACAGAATTTAAACGTGTTGATGGCGTACAAATAAAAGGTCTTCATCAAGAAGTGACTCAAATGAACCAGGAAATAAACAGGCGCTGGGATTCATGTCAGAGTACATATGAGTCCCACTGAGGGCAGATGCAAACCCAGAGCTATTTAAACTCTTAGATGTTCTCTGAACTGAAGTCTTGCGTCAAACTGTTCTCTTCTCAGTTCTCAAACACACACACACACAGAGAGAGAGAGACATACACCCCCCTGCGGGGCCCCAGTGTTTCCTGGGAAGAGAAGGGCCAGACAGAGCCCGGGCAGAATTGGCTCATGGTTGGCTGAGCTCCAAGGTCGCCAGTCGGCTTGGCCCTGGTTTGCAGCAGTCGGAGCCTCAGAGCAGAAACAGTTCACAAACACACACACGGATCAGTCTGCTCACACACACAGGGGAAATGGACGCAGATGATTTTACATTAAAATGGGGCAAAATCAAACACACATAAACTGAGAAAGAGACATGAATCACTTGTGTCTGATTCAAGACATACACTGATAAGATTATATTGTGACAAGCGAACATTGCATATCCATAATGAGAGTCAAAATAAAGGCCTTAGTGACATCACAAAAAAAGAAAGTTGGCAACCCATTAGATTTGGATGAAATTCAAAACATTTTGGGATGAGATTATGATTTTTTTCGTTAGAATTACATGAAATGATAAATTGTTCAAAAAAGGACCAGAATTATAATTTGGGGTAAGACTTTTCTTTCAGCAAGGATGCACAACTGTTTTCAACATTGATAATAATCAGCATCAAATCATCATATTAGCATGATTTCTGAAGGATCATGTGACACTGAAGACTTGAGTAATGATGCTGAAAATTCAGCTTTGATCACAGGAATAAATTACATTTTAATATATATTCACATAGAAAACAGTAATTTTAAATTATAATAATCTATCACAATATTCTTGTTTTCACTGTATTTTTGAGCAGAAGAGACTCCATTCAAAAGCAAAATAAAAAAAGTCAGTTCAGCTTTTAAATGCATTAGAAAACAGAAAAATCTGCAAAAACCTGATTGAGAAAGCAGTCTTTTTCATGACTAGTTAAGTGTCATATCCAAGAATTTCAAAATGCATCCAAAAGCCTTTATGAAAGCATGTGTGTGTGTGTGTGTTACACTGATGTCGCCCTCCCTCACAGGAGCCACGGTGTCTCTGTCTTATCACCACGCAACACACACACCAGCGCACTGGCCAAACAACAAATTCCACCGCCTCTGTCACTCCGTCCACGTCACACACGGCTGTCGCAGCTCCTATTCAACACTAAAGAGAGAAAGAAAAAGGAGAGACAGAAAGAGGTAGAGCTCTGGGCAGACAGGCAGTCTGGCCCTTCACGCTTCCTTTGTGTGTGTGTTTGTGGTGGAATAAGGGCCGTCTGTACCAGGACCGAGGGTACGGAACATCCCTCAAGCGCACAGTTGCTCTCTTGGGACTCTGATTCTGATAAGTGTTGCCTTCTGCATGCTTGAGTGTGTGTGTGTGTGTGTGTATACACGAGTCTGGATGTCTAGACGAGAATTTTTCATTCCCAGTCCTGGGGACGCCCAGGACACAAACACAACCCAACACACACACACACACACAAACACACACAACAATAAACTACTAGAGAAAACCTAGTAGAAATTAGAGATGCAAGACTATGCAATATTAAAATCACTAGTCAGTGTGTTGCATAAATAAACTTGCTCAATATGTATATATGCACATATATACATGTGTACACGCACACACACACACACACACACACACACACACACACACACACACACACACACACACACACACACACAAATAAACTACAAGAGAAAACCTAGTAGAAATTAGAGATGCAAGACTATGCAATATTAAAATCACTAGTCAGTGTGTTGCATAAATAAACTTGCTCAATATGTATATATGCACATATATACATGTGTACATACACACACACACACACACACCAATAAACTACTAGAGAAAACCTAGTAGAAATTAGAGATGCAAGACTATGCAATATTAAAATCACTAGTCAGTGTGTTGCATAAATAAACTTGCTCAATATGTATATATGCACATATATACATGTGTACACACACACACACACACACACACACACACACACACACACACACACACACACTTAAACACATATGTACATTCATATTTATAACACACTTAAACACATATGTACATTCATATTTATACATATAGGGCACTAAATATATATAAAAATATACTATATGTATAAAGTCCTGAATAATTAGGCTGGTCTTGGACTCAGGCATGTTTTTATGGGATATTTACACACATTCTTGTGTTTAACAGCAGATTGAAACATGAACAGACTCCACGGGTCTCGAAACATGTTTTTAAATGTTGGATTATTAGTTGCGTTGTCTTAAAAACACAACAGTCAAGGCTGAAAGCTCAACGAAGGCCAAAGCCACCCATCTGAAAGTGTTTGAAAGGGGATGTTTCTCAGACGTGATGTTTCTCAGCAGGTTTTATTGTGCAAGCTGTTGCTAAATATCAAAAAATAAAATAATCCAGATAAACTAGTTAACCTCACTAAATCGTTAATAGACAACAAATCTGTTCTGTCTGGTTTACAAAGCAGCTTATTACCAGTTGCGCAGTGTATACCGTCACATAACGGCCAGCCCAACCTGTTGCTAAAGTCTCAAACAAAACTTTCACATAAGTTTCAGTTACAAGAACGTCTTCCTCATAATGGCGTTCACACTGAGAACGATTTGCAATGACTAGACAATATACATCAGCCCATCCATGAAGGTCTGCGGGTGTTTCTCAGGTCTAACGATCTCTATCGGCCCTCAAAACTCATTCGTCTGGCCATTAACCTGATGGATGTCGTCTGTGATATCTGAAACACGGAACATGTGATAGAACACGCAATTAAACGGCGGATGAACGGCACATACCGGCCACTTTTTCCCTGATTTAGGGGGATCAGAGGGGATTGTGGGTAAGGATAAGAAGGTAACGAGACACGTGCTGCAGATTTATTCCAGTCTTTTAGCCCGTATATCAGAGACAGATATGTGTGATTTCCTGTTCTTCTGGAGATGTCATTACCCGCATGTGTTATAAAGTGTAATGGATGGCCCCGGAGGAGTCGTTTGTGATAATGAAGATGAGGCCTGACCCGCTCTCAAACATGATTGCTCGCGTGTTCACACTCGCCGCTCACTCTCGTCTCAGATAAAGCACAGCTTCATTTACCTGCTACATGCAGGTACAAAATGATCAGTTGCCAAATGCTAAAGAACAAAAAACTTTAGTGTAAAGTTTGCCAAAGAAATTCAGCTAGAGTTATAAATATACATAAAAATACACATTTGGCATCACCGATTACGGCTGTCACTTTTGTGTTTGATTTTTGAGACATAAGTGTTCTTTGAATCAATTTTCCATGTCTGAAGACGTTTCCATTTTAAACGCCAAATATAGGCAAATCAACGGACAACTAACAGGCGTTAGGACGAACGTAAAGAGGGCACAAGTCAGCAATATTCCTGATGATTTATTGGCGTTAAGTTTCGTGCACAATGACAAACAGGAGCGCAACATTCTCGAAACACAATAAGCAGAGTGGACTGCCATAACATCAATGGAAAACATCACTGCCGGCTTCTTCAACATGGCTGTGTTTACCATTAGAAATGTCAAACAAATTTCTCCTACGTAGGCGATTGTAGACCGGAGCCCGAATCTGTATCAGTATGCCTGAGACTGTCTGAATACCGGCAGAATTCACAGTTTTGTAGTAAAAAGAGACACATTATGCAGAAGTAGGTTATAATTCACTGTTATGTGTGTTTGTCAGAGCCTGCAGTTGCTGTGTGAGGCACGTTCGCTGCGGGCGTATCGTGACGAGCTGGACGCGCTCCGAGAGAAGGCCGTTAAAATCGATTCCCTATTTTCGGTTTCGAAACTTGTGTTGGTTTGTCCGATCGATTGTGCAATCGATTTTCACACGTAAAGTGACAGCCCTATCACCGATACACCAATACTGCTACTGATGTCTCTATGAAACAGAATTTTTTCTCAATTTTAGCCATTAATTACAAGCATTCAGAATTACAGTATAATTGAAAGCTACCATTTATCCTTAAGCTAAACTTATACCGTAACTTAGCGTCTAACTCAAACACTGGTCAGTGAAATCGAACAATTTATTAGCCAATGGCTAAGTTTAACTTTGCATATGCGAGTGATTTACTCGCATCGTAGAGCGTTGCTTTTTAACGCTGCAAACGTTTTTCAGTGAAGAGCAGTGAGTGTCTTTTGTTCTTTGATTAACATTAATGACAGACATCACAGCTGCAGGTTTATTAGGCTTCTGTCACTTTAAGAGCTGCCGCAGATGACGCGGATCTGACGCACATCCTATTTTCTGTCTTTACATACATTCAAGTCTTCATTTTACTAATTTTATTTATAGATTTACATATTTATATACACATATACATATATATAAAATATTTTTAAAATAAATTTGAAAAAGTTCAAAAAAAAAATATATTATATATATATATATATATATATTTTTTTTTCTTTTTTTTTCTGGAACTTTTTTCAAATGTATTTAAAAAATATTTGTATACTTATTCTTTCAATGAATATATATACACACATATTTGTTTTGAGGTAGTTAGTAAGTAAATATATTTAATTATTACAATTTAATTGAAAAATATATATATTTACATAAAAAATATATACATAAAGAGTTTTTAACAGGACTAAAAATACAAAAACAATTTTTTTCAATAAAATACTGCAAAACACATGGTGGATTAGAAATTTTATTTATTTGGATGATTATTTATTTATGAAACTAATAACTTTTACCATGGTAACACCTGATGTGTGTGTGTGCGCACAGATGGCGGTTGAGTGATACAGTCAGCTGGTGAATTATTAATTATTAATCCAGTGCATCTTAGAAGAACTAGTTTTCCTGTCTCTAGGAGGAAGTGAAATGTCACGGTTCTATATTTAGATAGAGACAAATATTTTGTTTTGAAAATAAAACAAATATTAGAGTGAAGAGGTCAGATGGGTGGAGAGGACGCCAGAAAGAGAGTTCATGTGTGTGCTTACCTTCAGACGGTCTTTAGGGAGGGCCACAGCACCTTTCTTGATGACCTCTTGAACTCTCTCCACTGATAGGTCACTTCCTGCCTGCTCCAGTCGCTGGCTGAAGAATCCAATCACCTTAACACCAACATACACACAGTCAAAAGCTATGTTGCCAGTCACTGTGGCTCTTTTTACGTACATCATAAATGACTTGTGCCTCAGAGCGGCAGATGAAACACAATAAACACCGTCATGATATATATCTTGTGTTCTGATGCTGGTGTTCGGGAACGCAATCATGTGAGACGCATGTGGGAGGGAATTAAACCGAGTAATTTTGATGACAGCATACGTTTTTATAGCCTGGTCTGAAGTTTAAAATCATTGGTTACCCGTAAGCCAATCACATAACGTTTGGTTATGACGTGTGTTATGCGCCGGCTCAGCCGCATCGAACTTCCACTGTAAACACATGTATGATGCGAAAACAAAACCATCGAGCGAAATACCGGAGTGAACATGGCTGTGAACGACTTGCAGATTATGTGAAGTAAATCTACGCATCCACGGTACAATCAGCGTCTATACGTCCCGGCTCTCAGCCCGCCCTCTGTTCGTTGATTGGCCGGCTGTTTTGAGGCCGGAGGAAAACTGGGAGATAGGTCGCTATCTCAGACTGAGTACAGAAGCGAACTGAAATTGAGCGGAAGTACGTAGTCAGGACACGTTTTTTTTTGCACATTTTTAGAAATTATGCACATCTTGGTATTTCCATCCAGATTTTTTTTATGCGATATCCCAAAATTCGTTGATGTAAACATAGCTAACGCCATGACATCAGTGCAATGCTGTAAAATACGGTGTTCGCACAGAGTGTGTGATACAATATCCCAGAATGCAATGTAATGATGAATGAATTAACAGCAATAATCAAACATCTTCATTACTCATCTGAGTGTCAAAAGACCTTCCTGGTTAAATAAATAAAATTAAAAAACTAAAACCGTGTCTAAAACCAGAAAAAAGCAAACAGAACCCATTATAATCAGAACTTATTGAAGACATTTGTACGAATTTTTTTTAATATGCACAATTACTGTACTTATTTCTAGCATAACAACTGGATTTCTGAATTTTAGAAGAAAGAAATTCACATTTTATGCAGCACACAGTATATACGGTGCAGTTTGCAGTGCACTAGTATCCCATTAATTCAGTTTTGGATGAAAGCTATTTTATTCTGCGTGGTGTGTTTAAGGCTGGAGGGAGTCATGCAGCATTAATGCACCAGTGTGAGTGTGTGTTTAAAGAGGGAATTTACTTCCTGACTTCTGTAGATTACCCAGAAGCCCCCTGGGCTTCTACTGCACAATATAAATGCAGTAGGTTTAGTGTAAATCTCTTCATCTATATGGATGTTTGCACTGAGGATTTTGAACCATGCGCTAGAGTATCATCTTTAGAGAGTGATACGGACAGCCACATGAACTACATATCTAAACAAAAGCAAAAGCTCTGTGAAAAAAATCTAGTGAGGTGTCAATCTTAGGCAACATATTTAGGCATATAAGCACAGTACTTTTGCAGTACAATGGTACAGTGATGGCAACATATACCATAGTAGGTATTTTTTAGTGTTTTGTTTGGTAAAAGTTACCTAGTTTTGACCAAACTCAATGTTTTGGTCACATAATTATTTATACACATTTTTAATATTTAAAAATAATCTTCACAAAATGTCATCTTCATTTATATAGCGCTTTTAACAATGCTAGCCAAGGCTGTATGGATGTATAGAGTGTGTGAGTGTGTGTGTGTGTGTGTGTGTGTGTGTATGTGTGTGTGTGTGTGTGTGTGTGTTACATCAGCAGTTTATTTAAAAATAATCTTCACAACATGTCAATGTAAAACTCTACTGGAGTCAACAGCAATCATGTGACTTGCTGCTCATGAAGAGTGTTTCAAATCAGTCACTTATGGGGTTTAGTTTCAGCGTATCTTTTCCATGTTAATCAGAGTGTTTGTCCTAACCAGCCGCGACGGCGACACGCGACGAATAGGTTTTAGAAACGGTTTCTATTTTTCTGCGACGTCGCGCTGGAACAACAAACACAAAGTGTGGCGATGATAATCCCAGGTACTGTTTATGTGCTTTATTTAATGTTAAAAGCGTGTAATGTGACTTTGAACATCATTTAGTGCTCCATCTTTGTAGCCGTGAATGGATAATTCACCTCAGATCTTGACATTAAACAAATGGAAACAAGAACGTTCAAACTGTGGACAAGCAAGTGTATTATTTGACAAAGATTGTTTTAGTGACTCAGTAGCCTATGTATCTGAATAATGTTTAAATGGTGTAATATTTGTGAATTTGATTATGTAGCCTTATCCATTTACTTGCGAGTGCCGTTAAGATTACTCTCTGGTGCCGCGAGACTCCGCCCACACGCTGTTCTGATTGGCTGACTCCGCCCACACACTGTTCTGATTGGCTGTGGGTTTTGATTGATTTTGACGCATCTCGGAATCGCGTCGCATCTAGTGTGGACCAGACAAATTATTTGTCGCTGGAATCTTATCGCATCGCGTCTGGTTAGGACATGGTGTTAGAAGGTAGCTGTCGGTGTATACACTAGATTGCTCCCTGTGGTTTGGAACAGAGCAGGAACACACAGTCTCACCGTGTCAAGGTTCTGCATGATATCCTGGAAAGAGGGATGCGAGCGAAACTGTTCGAACAGTTCTCGCTTATAGAGCAGCGCGTACAGCAGGTTCGGGTTGTGATGGAGGGAATTACTCAAACAGGAGTTTATAATCTCCAACATCATTCTGATCACCTCCTCGATGACATTCAGATCCTGAGCCTGAGGGGGAAAAAGAGAGAAAATGCAGCGAGTAATGACAGAATTTTTTTTTTTTTTTTTTGATTTCAAATAAATGCAGCCTTGGTGAGCAGAAGAGACTTTTCAAAACCATTAATACATCTCGTCAACCATAAACTTTCGAATGGCTTGATCAGTAACACTAATTGTCTCCTAACCTTTGCATCCCTGGTTCAAACGCATGGACTAATGCTGTCTAGGAAGGTGCCAGCAGTGCAGAGAACACCACACTGTGTGTGTGGGTTAAATGGGTTAACATTTCCCTGTGCTCTGCTGCAGTCTGGGCCGTCACACTTTTTCTGGGTCACACACACACACACACACACACACTTAAAGCGGGGGCAACAGAAATGCATCTTTTCTCCCTTTTTTGCAGCCGCATCATATATATTTCATGCATCAAATTGAAGAATGTTTGAAGCCAAGGCTGTATGAATGTATAGTGTGTGTGTGTGTGTGTGTGTTACATCAGCAGTTTGTTCAATGCAAACTCAGAAATCCCCACAAACATATAGATACTGGCCCACTGGCCTTAACTCGGGGTTAAAATTGATATTAAGATAGGTATAATTGCATTACAAAACTATAAAGCATTACATCTCGAATAAATAAGTATAAGAGCTATAGTACTAAGGGACTACTTCAAAGAGTGCAATTCATTATAAAATGCACAACATAGCATGGCAATATACTGTTCAAACATTTGAGCATGAGCTAGTATTATAATGTGTTATAACTGTAGTAGCTGTTGTTTATGAGAATATCTTCACAAACCATTGCCAAAAGATTCTTCTCTTCAGTAACACAACGCATTTGACATTCAAATTCGTTAAAAAAAATGTTTAAAAAAAAAAAGTCATGTCTCTGAAGAGTGTTTAGTCTCTGACCTTTGACCTTCTCATTTCCTTTTCTCCCACTGTCCTTCCCTATACAGAGTCTCTGCCTGCAGCCATCTCGGCCTCCTCTTTATGTTATTCATCTATTGCTTATTCTCAAGACTGATGTCAGTTTCCGAGCCACAAATCTCTCCGGACAAAAGCAAGTTAATGGAACAGAATGTGCAATCCGGTTTCCATAGGAACGAACACACACACGTACACGCACACACACACGCACGCACGCACACACACACACCACATCAAATGCTCTTTGTGTGGAAGCTAACAGAAGTGATTTTTGGAGATGGCAGCTCGAGAAAGCTCAGAGTGTGTGTAGTGACACACAAAAGCCCGGGAATGTACAAAAACACACAGTTTTATGGAATTAGCTTCACTGACTGTACGACAAACAACCGCAGCATCGTTTACAAACACTGCAAACATAATTCAACTCCTGGGAGAGAGAGAGAGGGAGAGAGAGAGAGAGGGAGAGAGAGAGAGAGAGATAGAGAGAGAGAGAGGGAGAGAGAGAGAGAGAGAGAGAGAGAGAGAGAGAGAGAGAGAGAGAGAGAGACAGAGAGAGAGAGACAGAGAGAGAGAGAGAGAGAGAGAGAGAGAGGGAGAGAGGGAGAGAGAGAGAGAGAGAGAGAGAGAGAGAGAGAGAGAGAGAGAAAGAGAAATATAAAGAAAATAAAAAACAAAGAAATAATAAAATAAGATAAAGAAAAGGAAAATTAAAAAGAAAGTAAAGTAAATTAAAATAAAATGAAACCCAAAAAGAAAAAAGGATAAGAGGAAAAAAAATAAGAAAAAGAAAATAAGATCAATAAAAAAAATTAAAAGAAAACAAGAAAAGAAAAGAAACTCATCCTGCAGTGTTTTTGCTCCAGAAATGAATGTTTCTTCAGTGGTTGAGGAGAGTGGACAGTAGGAAGGTCACATGACAGTAACAACATGGCGGATGTAGTACATCCGAATTTCATTCATACTACCCATATTATTACTATATAGAGCATATTTTTTAACGGTCGTGAAGTTCAAGTGTAGTAGCTACTCAGACAAAACGTGATTTCGGATTTCGGATTTCGGATTTCCCTCAAAGAGCCAGACACATACGTGTGTAAATCGCTCAGTCCCGCTGACCTCAGACTGAATCACTCTCACAGTGGCACCAGTGCCAGAAGAACAAGGCTTTACTGGAAAGACAGCAGGTTTTGGAAAGGCCTTTGTGATTACTGTTCTGCTTGAGACTCACGCAGATAAATTCCTCTGGAAACACACACACAAACACACGTGCACACGATTAAGCCGCCTTCAGTGTCCCCATACGGCACCATCTGTTAATACCTGAACCCGCGGCGACAGACGAAACACCATCCTTGATGTCAGCACACCTATAAAGGCGACATCTGACACCGACGCATGATGCAAGACCCTGAGAAGATGGAAACTTCATTGACCCCAATGCTGTTGAATTAAAGCAGGAATGTGTCATTCAGGCGCCTCTAGTGGCAGCAAACAGAACTGCACAAATAATGACTGATTTCAAACAGGTTTTCGTGGAAAACGTGCATTAAAGGTACAATATGCAAGAATTTTGCATTAAAATATCCCATAATCTCAAGGCCAGTGTTATATATTTTGTTAAGTTGATTACTTACGATATCCCAAATGTTTCCAACTATTTTTAAATCGTGAGAAAATTGCGATTTTAACCAAGGAAACGGGGCGTTAGAGCAGGGGGGAGCTGGGAGTCGCCAGTCAATTGCGTCATATCCGCGTTACCCTCGGTTTCCGCTCGTACTGCGTGGAGTCCTGGACAAATGCGGAAGTTGTAGTTGTAGTGTCTATCCATAGATATATATGTGTTTATATCTATGGCGTCTATCAAGCAACAGACGTTAGCTTGCTTCTTGCAGTCGTTATGGAACACAATTATTCTTTACCGATTGCAGCTGGTTCTGTCGACAAAGCATGCTTAATTTTATATTTTCCTAATGTAGCATTCGGTAATAGTTATGTTTATGTAAGGGAAGTATTATTGCTTTAGATTTGTGTTTAGTTTATTGACATTGTTTATCACGTCTGGTGTTTATGGCCATGTAAATAAATATAGCATGTGTTATACATAAAGATTAATCAGTATTTTGGCAAATGATGTGGGCATGTTCGAATATACTTTTACAACAATTGTTTAGAACACGTAAAACTGCGCCGCGTTATCACAACAATGAATTCAACAAATACAGTAACATCTATGATAACCAATTTAGTATTAAACCTTACTTTTCTTGCGGTTAATTCATTTTAATGAAATAAAAGTGTGATGAGGTTCAAGAGTCAGGAAGGAAGAAGACAGGGGTCGGCGTGACTGGGACTCGTACTTTATTAAAATAAAGCAAAACAAAAGTCACGCACAACGCGCATTCACCGTGGCAACCGCGACGGCACAAAACAGTTCAAAAATGAGAGCTCGGATCCACCGGTTTTCTTTCTCTGCGTCAATTTTATCTTCAGTCTCTCTCTCGTTCCAGCGCGCGGCTTAAAAGCGGTCTCTCCACGCGGATCACAGCAATAAGACAGGTGTTCGTCATTTGCACTTGACCTACTTGCTCGTCTCTTCTCTTTCCCATTACAGACCGCGCTGAACCACGCCCCCCTCGCCACAAAAGCATGTCATTATAAAATAGAACTTAGCCTCATCCATGAACATGATTTTTCAATTCCCGTCTGACTGATTTACATCCACGGTGGAGTTTAAAACGACAGTTCCCATCATTCCACGCTCCTTCACATCGTCATCAAGCTACGTCGTTGTTGTTGTTTGGAATGTAGCCCCCAAAAATTCTTGCATATTGTAGCTTTAAGTAGAGCGCCCTTGCAATATTTCTGACCCTAAAATTAGGGATGTGTGGAAGTTCATCAAACAAAATGCCAAAATTAAAATACATAAATGGAAAAAACAATAGACGTTTTGAGAGATTTCAAGCTGAACCCTATCCGGATAGTCGAATATTGAATGAGTTCATTATTTCTTATATCCCTTTCTATTCTAAGCTTCTACTATTTTGGACTTTTATATTCATAGCACTTCTCGTGATATTGCCTCCTGAAGATGAATCGCATGCTGTATTCCTCATTTGTGACCCTGGACCACAAAACCAGTCACATGGGTCAATTTTTTTAAATTTAGATTTATACATCATCTGAAAGCTGAATAAATAAGCTTTCCATTGATGTACGGTTTGTTATGATATGACAATATTTGGTTGAGATACAACAATTAGAAAATCTGGAATCTGAGGGTGCAAAAAAAATCTAAACATTGAGAAAATCTCCTTTAAAGTTCTCCATTTATGTTCACGATTCGCTGCATTCACTCATAAAAATAAATGTTTTATATATTTACGGAAGGAAATTTACTAAATATCTTCATGGATCATGATCTTTACTTAATATCCTAATGATTTTTGGCATAAAAGAAAAATGGATAATTTTGACCCATATAATGTATTGTTGACTATTGCCACAAATACACCCGTGTGACTTATGACTGGTTTTGTGATCCAGGGTCACATTTTTAAGTCACTTTGGATCAAAAGCATCTGCTAAATTAATAAATGTAAAAAATAGTGTGGAAGTTCAAACTTGTAAGAATCTTCTAAACACACTTTAAGATATTTTTAATCAAACCTGAGAGGTTTCTGTTCCTCCACTGAAAATCCATGCAACTTAAAAGATCCAAAAAGATCATTAAGGCATTGCAGAACTAATCTATATGAATTAAGCCGTATAATATAAGTCTATATGATCGCTTTATATGATGAACAGATTTAATTCAGGCTTTTATTCACATATAGCTTGTGCTTCTGTACATGTATGTGTGTTGATCAATGTTTAGACGCAAATAAAATCTGTTCATCACATAAAGCGATCGAATCTCTTCACAAGACTCGGATTAAACCGCTTGAATTTGTTTTATGACGCTTTTATGATCTTTTTGAATCTTCAAAGTTTTGGTCACATGGACTTTCAATGGAGGGACAGAAATCTCTCGGGGATTCATTTCAAATATCATAATTTGTATTACGGGATTGTGAATAAATGATGACAGATTTGTATCTTTTCGTTTTTGGTTTATTTCTACAGTGCGGATGTTGAGTTTGCAGCAGTTGTGCTGATGATATAAGCCCAGCCGAAGCCCTCCGCTCTGGGTCGCGTACCTCACACCTTCCCCTTCCCACCAGACAGAGGAAATTCCTGCCCTCCGTTCCCATGACGACCCCCTACATGTCGGAAAAGATCTGCGGACGCAGCAGTCGGGAATATTAACGGGGTGGGAGACTGTCGCCGCTGTTATTAACCAAATTTAAGAGACTTATGCAACAAATGTGCAGGACGGGATCAGACCGAAACCTGGAAATTCCCGTCTAGACCTGCGGTTCTCGACAAACAGGTCAAAGGTCCGTTCAGACTGGTAAATAATACTGGTCTGGTACTTGATGTTCGAAGTGTAATGTGGGGCGTGAAGCAAAAGCAGTTGAGAAGGACGTCTGGGAAACCGGATCAAACTACAACCTAGAAAGAAGCTGGAGGTGTCTAGACAGAAACAGGGAGTGATAATTAGACGAGAAGAACGTAGGAGTGAATTAGGGATGAGAGCGATATGCTCTACAGTACAGACTAATGAGATTACACACACACACACACACAGACACAGAGAGACAGAGAGGGAAAATCAGGTCAGATGTTAATGTGTGAACAACCTGAGTGTGTGGAACAAATCCTACACAGACACAATCAAAGCACTTCTGTAGATAATTCAAGTATCTTCTAATCATATAGTCTAATCATACACAGATGTTATGCTGTGTGCTATTAGTATTTTTCATTAATTATTATCGGTCTGATTATTTATCACCTTAACATTGATCAGAAGAGTCACTGTGAGTGGAATGTACATATAAACACTATTGTTTGGGGTTTTGTAAAGAAATTAATACTTTATTCAGCAAGGTAGCATTAAACTGATGAAAAGTGACATTTCTAATTAATATTCAGCCAAGAACCCTGACAAATATTGATAATAATCAGAAATGTTTCTTAAGCAGCAATTAATCACATAAGAATGATTTCTGAAGGATCATGTGACTCTGAAGACTGGAGTAATGATGCTGAAAATTCAGCTTTGATCACAGGAATAAATTACATTTTACAATATATTCACATAGAAAATAGTTATTTTAGATTGTAATAATATGTCACAATATTACTGTATTTTTGATCAGCCTTGGTGAGCAGAAGAAACTTAAAAATGTGGCTGCTTGACAGCGTGGGTTATTTCCACCAGAGATTAACACCTATGGTAAAGGGTTTTATTACATCACTAACAGTCAGTACATAAGCCAATGATTCATAAACCTAGAGAGAGACAAAGAAAGATGTTACCGAAAATCAAATAGTGTGTATGTGTATTGAGAAATAGATAGAAAAGAACAGGAAGTGCACATGCATCCAGTGCCAGACAGTCATTAGTCATCTGTCTGTGTGCATACGTGCATGAGCGCGCGCGTGTGTGTGTGTGGTCTAATGATCAGCTAATGACTGTGATGTCAATCTAAGCCAGTAAGAGGCAAACTCCTGTCTCCATGGTTACAAGCCCTTATGCTCTCAAGCAGAGGTCAGGGGTCAAAGGTCAGGTCAAGGCGAGACAGTGATCCCAAGAGGTAGATGGTCGTCGCCATGGCAACAGTCAGGTAAATGACGGAATTGAGACGGGACAAAATGGAGATTCATCTTTAAGGTGAATCTTTTACTGATTCACTGAGATTTGAACACCGGTTTGACACATTATGATCAGAAACTGAGTGCTGGACTACATATTGGCTTTTGGAGGACGTTGAGGAAAACGAGCTCAGCGTTTCCCGTCAGTAAACGCTCCAGCTGCTGCTGCGACAATCAAAAGAGCCTTTAAACAGCATAGATGAGAGGACTGAGGATGAAACAGATGGAGAAGAAAACGAGGGAGGAAAAGAAGGGCAGAGGAAGAGACAGGTAGGAAGTGTGTGTGTCTTTAGGGAGATGGTAAATGGGTCACTTTCTGACCTGTATTAAGACACTGAGACATCCCATAATCGTGGCACTGCACTGCAGTCTGTCTCTCTCTCTCTCTCTCTCTTCGTACAGATCAGGGTTATTATAGTTAACTAAAACGTAAAGGGTCAGTTCACCAAAAAATTTTAATTACCCCATGATTTACTCGCCCTCAAGCCATCCTAGATGTAGATGGCATTCTTCTTTCACACGAACACAATCGGAGTTATACTAAAAAAAATTCTGGCTCTTTCCAAGCTTTATAATAGCAGTGATTGGTTGTTTCTGTTTTGAAGTCTATCAAAGTGCATCTATCCATCATAAAAGTGCATCTATCCATCATAAAAGTGCATCTATCCATCATAAAAGTGCATCTATCCAAAGTGCATCTATCATGATAAAAGTGCATCTACCCATGATAAAAGTGCATCTATCCTTCATAAAAGTGCATCTATCCATGATAAAAGTGCATCTATCCATGATAAAAGTGCATCTATCCATCATAAAAGTGCATCTATCCATCATAAAAGTGCATCTATCCATCATAAAAGTGCATCTATCCATGATAAAAGTGCATCTATCCAAAGTGCATCTATCCATGATAAAAGTGAATCTACCCATGATAAAAGTGCATCTATCCTTCATAAAAGTGCATCTATCCATCATAAAAGTGCATCTATCCATTATAAAAGTGCATCTATCCATTATAAAAGTGCATCTATCCATCATAAAAGTGCATCTATCCATTATAAAAGTGCATCTATCCATTATAAAAGTGCATCTATCCATCATAAAAGTGCATCTATCCTTCATAAAAGTGCATCTATCCATTATAAAAGTGCATCTATCCATTATAAAAGTGCATCTATCCATCATAAAAGTGCATCTATCCATTATAAAAGTGCATCTATCATCATAAAAGTGCATCTATCCTTCATAAAAGTGCATCTATCCATTATAAAAGTGCATCTATCCATCATAAAAGTGCATCTATCCATTATAAAAGTGCATCTATCCATCATAAAAGTGCATCTATCCTTCATAAAAGTGCATCTATCCATTATAAAAGTGCATCTATCCATCATAAAAGTGCATCTATCCATTATAAAAGTGCATCTATCCATCATAAAAGTGCATCTATCCTTCATAAAAGTGCATCTATCCATTATAAAAGTGCATCTATCCATTATAAAAGTGCATCTATCCATCATAAAAGTGCATCTATCCATCATAAAAGTGCATCTATCCATCATAAAAGTGCATCTATCCTTCATAAAAGTGCATCTATCCATCATAAAAGTGCATCTATCCATCATAAAAGTGCATCTATCCATGATAAAAGTGCATCTATCCAAAGTGCATCTATCCATGATAAAAGTGCATCTACCCATGATAAAAGTGCATCTACCCATGATAAAAGTGCATCTATCCTTCATAAAAGTGCATCTATCCATCATAAAAGTGCATCTATCCATTATAAAAGTGCATCTTTCCATTATAAAAGTGCATCTATCCATCATAAAAGTGCATCTATCCATCATAAAAGTGCATCTATCCATCATAAAAGTGCATCTATCCTTCATAAAAGTGCATCTTTCAGATAATATTCGTCTGAAAGAAGAATGTCATCTACACCTAGGATGGCTTGAGTAAATCACAGGGTAATTTTCATTTTTGGGTGAACTAACCCTTTTTTAACCATAAAATAACTTTTGTTACTTAAAATAAAATAAACATTAATTGAAATAATGAACTTTGTTTTTACCCCAGCTAATTTCTCATTTTCATACGCATATCGGCTGCTTGATGTCTTGGAAAGCAGCTCATGCAGATTTTAGATAGCTGGCGATATTCATTTCATAAGATGTTCTTCATGTACAGACACACAGTCTTAACATCACAGACTGCATCTGTTCCCATAGATTGAAGGAAATCCCATGGCGATAACAGTGACAGCAGACAAAAACAGTGTGTGTGTGCGTGTGTGAATGTTGTTTGTCTTATAAGATATGACAGAGGAAAGGCTTGCAAAATCAAATGAAGTCTAAACTCGTGCTTGATAACTGCCGTTTTGGACATCCTTCCCATAAAACTCCTCTGAGAAACACAGAAATACACAGAGCCGGAGCCCAATCATGCGCTTCTACTGAAGAAAGGGTGGTTCTGGGAAAACTGGCTCTGCATTGGCTCTTAAACCCGCTGGTGGGACAACATCCTCACAAAGTCCGGTCTTCAAAACAACAACATCAACAAAATAGACGACACAAACCTAAACGGCTTCTGTAATAATGACACTTGAAAACAAACACCCGGGACAATACTCTAATTGTATAATCCTAATAATATTGTACAGCTATTTAATTACATTATATGAGCACATAAAACTCAGTTTTCTGTCCATCTCAAATAAAACACTTAATAAATAAATTGATTAATAAAAAATAATATATATTTATATTTTTATATTTACTTTTTTTAATTAATCTATTATAGTTAATAATAATAATAATTGATAACCAATTTAAATAACTACTGTTTTTTACTCAAATACCTTCTGAATGCTTCATCAGAGCTTATAATAGCATTTTTATTAATAATAATAATAATAAATAGATAGGAATAAATAATAATTATTATTTGTAATCATTATAATTATTATGTATTACTATTATTATTGAAATAATATTAATGCTAATTTTATATATTTTTAACGATTAAAAATAATTTATTGGCATTAATTTTAATCATTTCAATAACTTCTAAATGCTTCTCCAGATGTATACTATTATTATTATATTTCTTATTATATTAATAAAAATAAATAAAAAAAAATAATAATAAAAATAATAACAACAATAATAAATAGTTTTTTTTAATTGATCAGATTTTTCCATATATTTTTATTTATTTATAATGGATTACTATGAATTTTATTTGTACATTTTAATAACTTTTATAACGATTCACCAGAGATTGTGATGGCATAAAGATCCTAAATCAAATTACTTTGGGTGTTAAAACATGTTCTCAGAAACTAGGAGTATGTCTGTTCGTTTTTTTGTGGGCAGGTTATGTAGTAACATAGCAAGTGATGTCATCATTCAGTGGAACTGTGGAAACTGACGGAAAAGGGAGTGCGAGTGAAGATATTCAGATAGAGAGAGAGAGAGAGACAGATGGACAGATGGAGAGGAATAGATGTGAATGGAAGGAGAGCGAGGCACAAAGCAGGGGTGCGGGGCTTAATCAGGACAGCAGACAGCAGTCTGACCCACCCAGACACACAGCAGACATCTGCAAGGCTCCGGCCTCAGGCTGTTTGTGGAACAAACACACACACACTGAAGACTCCCATCATCTCACACACACTCCATTTACATCCCCATTGTCCCAGACACCCCCGCCCCCTCTCTAGGGTTGGCTGCTGCCCTCTAGGGTCGAATCCACTGACCTATATGACCTCCTGAAATAGCCCCTCCCCCTTTCCTCCCAAGCCCCGCCCTCCCTTTATGTCTACTATGTGTCTTTATGTCTAGCCAGAAGGACTGTCTGCAGACACACACACACACACACACACCTAATGATGCTCTAAGATCGTGTCAAGGGCTCAAGGTTGCTGTTTACACCTGGTTTTAACATCCGATGATCAGTTGAGGCCAAAGCAAATGTGTATTGGCGGGGCTGGATGCTTATTTTTCCCCAAGGAGCACATGTGCTACTAATTTGAACATTTTAGGAGCGCATAAAGAAGTTTAGGTGCGCAATCAAATAATTCGTTTTTCCCTGATAAAAAAGTATACGAGGAGACATTTAAAAGGAACATGATTTTATATATTTGAATGTAAAAATCATACTAGGTTTTTTTTTTTATATTTCTGCTTCATACTGTATTTATTTAATAATCACAGAATGACTTACAGTAACACTGAATTCAATTCCAGATACAGTGTGTTGTGTAAACGAAATACCAATAAAAAAAAACAGAAGAAAAAATATGTTTTGCATAATGCGGGACTTTTAATTATAAACAAGCAGAAATGCAACGAGACTCTTATTTTGAAATATCTTCACTACTTCCATATGCTCATTTAGACGATGAGGGTGATCAAATATGCACTCTTTTAAAACCACCATAAAGTAAATATTTTCATAATTCATCAACCATAAATCATAAGCATTTATGAAATGTAGACAGGCATTTTCTGTAAAGCTGCTTTGAAATGATGATATGTATTGCGAAAAGAGATAAAGAAATAAATGTGAATTTATTTATTTTATTTTATAACAGCAATTAATTTACTTTGAAATGTACACCACTCATATTAATTTTATAAATCATAGCCTTTTGAAGATTAATTATCACGATATCACGCCATAATCACGATTCCGGCCCCAAATTTAAGACGTCTTTAAAAGATAATCAAGACTTTTGTTATCGGACCTTAAAAATGATAAGAAATATGAATTTAAGACTTAACCTACTTTTTATTCGCACATGTACTCCTTAATACATTGTACAGTTCGCACACATCTATTTTTAGTCACAAATGCATGAAATGTGTACCTTGAAATGCAATGTAAGTCACTTTGGATAAAAAGCATCTGCCAAATGCATAAATGTAAAATGCTCGAGCCCTGATGGGTTAATGTGAACCAGTGAACTGAGGGATTGACTCACATAGTCGGGCAGGACGGTCCTGTCGTCTGCTCCCAGAGGCCCGTGCAAGGACTGGGTCGCCTGCTCCAAAACTTTATTGTGCTTCTTAGACAGCAGAGCAAACAAACTGAGAGAAAGAGAGAGAGTGAGAGAGAGTTAGAACCACAAAGTCTTGCTTGAAATCATTACACAAGATTGTATTTGTCTCGTCTGTCACCGTATCAGCAGAAAATCAAAACAGCGTGTCACGATGATGAACGACGGCGCGTCGTAAACCTGCTGCGTTTGTTTTGCCTACCAGATTTTCAGATGTATAAGATCGTAATCTCCTCGTATGCCTTCGAGAAGAAGAGGCATCTTAAATCGATGCTACCCATGCAAAGATAGGCCACTTAAATATGCTGACACCTGCGATACCTTGCTTTGGAAAACATTCAACGGCAGCACGACGTGTGTTCTTTCCTGGACGCAATCCCACAATGCATTGTGCTGAGCTCAGAGAAAGATGGCAGACAAAGCAAGAGAAATGTTGATTATAAATATACTTGAAATACTGAAAATGATCTATGAAAAAGGTGTAATTTACCCAATACTTCTGTATTTTAATGCTAATTAGGGTTTTGCTGGAAGCTTAACATTCTAACATTAAATTCTATTGGAACATTTTTAGTATTCTATATATTATGGTATTTATTAATATTTTTAATTAGCTTTTATTTGTATTTTTCCAGTTTTCATTTTTTTTTTTTATATTATAATTTAATATAATTATTAATTTATTTTTATTTCAGTTTTAGATCAATTTTAGTTTGTGTTTATTTCCAGTTAGTAGTTTTAGTGCTTCAACTTCGACTTATTTTAGAACATTTCTAACTTTTATTTAGTTTAGGTTTTTCACCTTTCGGCTTTATTTCAATGAACAAAAAATGCTTTAAATGTGTCGGTCACTTATTAGGGTCCATGACAGCTATAAAAGTTATATAGGCGGCTCAGCAGGCTTTGGGACTGTGCTCTGGTTTCAGAGCTCGTTTAATGAAGCTTAAGTTTGTACAGTATGTAATTTGGGTCAGAGTTTTCTCTCAGGTCTGGGCACGAGGGCTGGATCAGAAAAACCTCCAGACTTGAGTTTCTCTAAGAAGTTTTTCGAATCCAGCTCGACAGGAAAATGGGTCACATTTTAGACTCAGGGAGACAAAAGCCTTACAGGACAGCGTGATCTTCTCAAGCATTTCTGCCCTCGCTCTGAGAGTTAAAAATATAGAAACCAGGCTGAAAGTTTCCCAAAACTTGAATTGGTATGATTTTTTTTTTTCTTAACAAAAGCCTCAGTCACAACCTCTGCTGTGTAACTGTGATTAAAATACAGTCTGAATTTAAAGGGATACTTCACCGATTAGCTAGCCTGGTTAAAACCAGACCATTCTCAGTAGTAACTGAGTTATGGTCTGGCAAAGCTTCATTAATAACTCATTTCCAAAGGGGCGTCACCAACGGACGTCGCTCAAATGCCTCTGGGCGCAACTGGATAGACCTAAAACCAATCAGAGCGATCGTCATCGTGTAAAGCCATATGCTGCGTCCCAATTCGCCTAAGTTACCCTACGCCATAAAAGTATGTACTCTTTTTGTGAAGAAAAGGTATTTACTTTTGAATGTGTAGCAAAAAAGTAGGCAAGCTTTGGGATATACTACTTCGTCATCTTTATCGGACGGATCTGTCGCGTGCGTCCTGTCACGTAAACTGCCCTGTCAATCATCTTGTCACAGTTAAAATCCTCTATTAAATCTAATTTCATTTCCTACCGTTTCGGAGAGAAATGTAGTAGCACGTTCATCTGCCAGTGGGTCTTTCATGGAGACTGTCCTCATGTGTTTGCAATTTTAATATGCATTTAAAAGTTGCTGCGCTTCATCAACGGACGTCGCTCAAATGCCTCTGGGCGCAATTGGATAGACCTAAAACCAATCAGAGCGATCGTCATCGTGTAAAGCCCGCCCCAACGTTTCTGATTGGTGCCGCGATTTCGAGGGATTAGAAATGGGCTTGAATGGGCTCTTTGCCAGACTACTTACAGAGCAAATCTAAATTTGCCGGAAGTTGTCTGGGTTTTCCCAGGCTACCAATTAGCATCAGTATCAGTAGAAACCCGGTAGTATTTTGGAATGACCTTGCTTCCCTCCCTCATGTCCCCCTGAGACGAGAGATTTCTGTATTGTGTGTCTGGAAAAAAACCCTCTGATGACACAAAAAACGTCATTTTGCGTCATCTGAGGCTTTTTTGACCAGAGGCGAGAGACTACAGCCAATAGGAGGAGCTCGTTCCGCATGTGTTCAACCCGCCCATAGGGGGATCTCACGACAAAACGCCGTCTTTTCAGTTTCGAGTCGACTAGTAGCCTAGCTTTATCATTTCTCCCGACACTGCCCTCTGTAACCGGTAGGCGTGGCTTGGGAGTGGCCTCATAGGACAGCGAGGCAAGTGCATTCTGGGAGTTGTAGTCTTTCATCCACATGAGCCAAAAATACATTTTCTGGCTTTTCTCAGTCTAGAAGGCACCAACTTCAAAAATAATTTTTACTACATAAATGACCCAATTTAAATACACATTCATCTTTCCAGCTGTGAAATATCCCTTTAACCAGTGTTGTTGTTAACTAAAACTATAAAACGGTTTTTATTGTTAATTTAAATAACTTGTATATAATATATAAACTTATATATACACACAGTATATTAAATGAAAGCTTAAAAAAAAAAAAAAAAAATTTAAGCTAAATAGAAATATAAAAACTAAAAATAACAAAAGCACATACAAATACTACAACTTAAAATGAACACTGAAAAATATGAAAATAACAGCTAATTAAAAATATTAATAAATATTATTAGAACTATTTGCATTGAAGGAAATACAAGCATCACTTCTCTTTCCCACTGAGCATTGCATTCTGGGATTGTCAGATGCTGTCTAGGTAGGCAGTTTACTAGGTCATCATGTTGTAAATCAAAAATCATTCTCACAGCACAGGCATACATATACCCACATTAACAGCTTTCCGACCTGGATGGCACCTAGTAATAGCGTGTGTGATAATAGCCAGCCTGAGATTAGCCAATCAGAGGCCTTGTATGTTAAAGGCAGAATTAAACATAAATCATGGGTAATGATGAGTTCCCTCACTAGGGTGACCTTCAAATCCTCGTCTGCTGGAATGTGTAAGTATATGTGGGTGAAAGACAATGGAAGTGCTGTGCATGTGGGGTTATGGAGAGCAGCAGGCATGATGGGAAGGATTAATACGTCTCATACTGATGACCTCATCAATCACAAAAGGACGGCACATGCCTTGAGCTCTAACCATATGAAGCAGTCATACAACACACACATATACACACACACACACACACACACACACTTACTTCTCTTCACTCTTACAACCCTTGAGTATGTTTGGAATTGCACTTACTAGAATTGCAGAATGAAAACTATGGAAATATTATGCAAAATGAGGAAACTATAAATTAATTGTAGAACTAAGTGACTAAGTGACTGATATTATTGGACTGCTAAGTAATGAATATTTCCAGAACACTGCCTACTGTTTGTACTGTGTAAAATAGACTAAAAACTAAAAATAATATTTCATTTTAAATACTTTAAAAAGTAGTAGTTTCATTTAGTAAGTGTTGTCCAGTTCAGAAAAACATATTTGTTTGATATGATAACAGATCACTCTAAACTGTAATATGGACTCATGCACTTTCCGTAAAGCTGCTTTGAAATGATGTGTATTGTGAAAAGCGCTATACGTTTAGTTGATTGGTATATATTATTAAATTTTTTTAACACAACATCGGACTAAAAATACTACAAATAACATTTAATTTTAAATATATAAAAAGGTGAAGGTATACAAAAAGTGTTGCATAATCATGAAGTAAGTATCATGAATAAACACTTCAAACAGTAGAAAAGTACAGTGGTGTACACATCTTGAAAATATAAATTTTTTGTCATATATGTGTATAATAACATATATACATTATATATTAGCGCGGCCAATTGATTAAAAAATTAACTAATTAATCGCACATTTTTCTGTAATTAATCGTGATTAAATCACACCTAACATTAAAGTTTTTAATATATTTAATACTGTAATCATTTCACATTGAATCTCCAAAATAATGTAGAAACAACATCAGGACGGTATATTTTAAATATTTGTTTAATGGTATATTTTTGCTTAGCACTATGAATGACTGATACCAGAAGTGATACTGATGTCTCAGATAAATGGATTTTTTTCCCCTCCAATTTTAGCCATTAAAGGGGTGGTTGATTATGATTTCACTTTTCTAACTTTAGTTAGTGTGTAATGTTGCTGTTTGATCATAAACAACATCTGCAAAGTTATAACACTCAAAGTTCAAAGGAAAGGGAGATATTTGCTTTTAAAGAAATTGTTTAAGAACTACAACAAACGGGATGGTAGGGACTACACGAGCTTCCCCCCGGGTTAGTGACATCACTAACCCTAAAATGTACATAAACCCCGCCCCCGGGAACACGCAGTCCATGTTGAGAAGAGGAAGAGTTGTTGTAGTCGAGCACATTTGTGAGTCTGCTCAAGCTGTCGCATCCGTCTTTTCACATGCAATACAGTATGTAACTCTTGAAGCTCCGCCCTCTGTGCCGGGAGCAGCAGCTCATTTGCATTTAAAGGGACAGATACAAAACGACACGTTTTTACTGACCCTCAAAAAGGGACAAATTTAACATGCTGTACAAAACTATCTGTGGGGTATTTTGAGCTAAAACATCACATACACACTCTGGGGACAACAAAGGTTTATTTTACATATTGTCAAAAGGGGCATTATACCACCCCTTTAATTATAGCCATTCAACATTACAGAATATAGAAAGCTAGAATTTTTTTTTACATTTAATAGGCTTTGAAATATATGTCAACTTTTCATTTAAGGGAGCTTAAAACAATCTTCACAGAAACCCATTGTAATTAATGCCACATTTAGCTGTGCCTTCAGTATGTCAGGGCTTCTTCTATTGGCCCAGTCGGCCGGTTCAGATTTTTACCTGCCCTGCTAAAACGCACAAAAAAAGCAGACGCGCACCAGTAAAGATCTGAGCTCTTTTTTGCGTCTTATTACGCTTGCATGGTTTAATACCACTTGTACGAACGATAGCGTGATCATATACTGTAGCGCAGCCAAAAAAATGGATGCCGCGTTAACTGCGTTCAATATTTTCAATGTGTTAAAATTAAGAAAAAAAGATTCGCAAAATTAACAGGTTCATTTTGACAGCCCTATACATTTACATTTAGTCATTTAGCCGACACTTTTGTCCAAAGCGACTTTACAAATTAGGACTAAATTAAGCGAGTCATCGTGAAGAGGTAAAAAAACAACACAAGAAGTGCTCAAAATACGAAGTTCAGGCATTGTTCAGAGTAGCATAAGCCCGATAAGCGAGGATTTAAAGCTACACTGTGTGATATTTTCCCCCATCTAGCGGTGAAATTGTATATGACTACCCAGTGAATATTAGTTTCTGTTCCTTTCAATTTCGAGGGCGTTTTAACTCCTACGGTGGCCGTATTAATCCAAGATTAACATGGCTTCCAGTTCGACTTCGTCCAATTGCGCCTTTAAAACTATCACATGTGATCCGTCGCAGCACAGATTTATGTTACAAGGTAAACAATACTTTTTCACTTTTTCGAGTGTAAAGCACGAAAGGCGAAGCTTGAATTTACAGGTATGTCCCTCTTTGGCGAATGTAGTTTCAAGATGGAGGGACAACATGGCGACCGGCATTTGAACCCCTCACCCGTATGTACTTTCAATGGCAGATTATAAACTTACGAGAATATTTTAAGAAGTAAATATACATTTATGAGCACATATATTTTTGAAAGAACTAAGTGTTTTTTGCTAAGAATCAACTAATAAAAATTACACAGTGTAGCTTTAAAGGAAAAGGAAAGATTTTTTTTAATTATTTTTTTTATGAGGTTAAGTGTACATATGAGGTTTATGAGGTTACTATACATATTGTACAGTTTGTAGCTGGCTAATATTCAGTTTTTTTACACAGGCCTTCTCTCTTTATACCTATTTTCTTACCTGTGCATGTGAGCGTGTGTGTTGCATCTATATGCTGCATTAATGTTCATTAAAAATCTGACGGCGATGGCTAATATAACTTCAGTCATGGATTATTATTCTGACAGCTAAAAACATCTTGCCTCATGGAGACAACAACAACATGTCATTATAGTTTGTGTCAAATTAGAGTCGGATCAACTCATCTGCTGTGAAACCGTATCCTTCCACAAGAAAATCTTGGTGGTGTTTGCCGGTACAAATCAGTGTTATTTAATTAATATACTATTTTATTAATATCTTTACTGTAATATACTATGAACAGTTTATCTTAATATTTTGAAGTAGATTCTATTTTTCTATTTTACGTTTTCATTTGAACTTTAAAGTTAGCAATTTTGTTGTATGTTTTAGTCACTTTTATTAGTTTATTTAGATATCATTTTGTTTTAGTACTTTAACTTGATGAATAAATAAATATGATAAATTTTGCCTTGGCAAAATAAAATAAATTTAATGTTAACGTTGATTTTATTTCAAGTATTGACTTTTTGTTTTAGTTAATGGTAATAACCCTGGAACAAAACTCACCACCATGATGCTAGGTTGTTGTCAGGGTGTTGCTAAGTGGTTGCTAGGGCATTCTGGGATATACTGACCCAAAAGAGTTCTCCCATCCATTTTATGATCCAGCAGGATAAATCATGCATCTGATCATTTAGTAAAGTAACGGCACACTTCTACCCAATAACACACATGGTTTGAGGAATCAAGACTGCAGGTCGACACAAACTGATATTTAAAGTACATGCAACAGTGCTTGACTTAGCAAACACCACGCAAACAGGAAAACAAATCAGAACATAAATATTATCATCCCGCCTGGTCTTATTATCAACTGTTTCCTCTAAAGCAAACAACAGCAGCCCACAAGCAAAAACCAGAAAAAGTCAATGCCAACGAGAACTCAAACATCCGCTAATAATTATTTTGTGATGTTGCTGGCATGCACACGGCTCAGGCCTCGTTCGGTCTGAGATTATAGTTTGATTTGTATTTATTTCGGGGATCAAATCCATGCAGTAGCAGCAGGAAGGGCAGACTGCAGAGTTGAGAGTGTTTATACGAAACACCAAGTCACTGTGACCTACTGAGAGAGTCAGAGCACATTAAATGCCCACTGGCACACACACAGAACTATCTGTCCGTCTGGTCTGGGTTTTGATCTGTCTGATACACACACGCACGCACACACAGTCTGGAACTTTCAGTCTAGCTAAATCTGTGCGTCTGTTATGGTCTGTCTGTTCACGGACAACTGAAGTGCTTCTTTCGGCGTGTGTCGATTATCGAGTCTCTTTTCTGTGTCTGGAGCAGGTGGCGTTCTCACTGTGCTAATGGGACACGAAGCAGCAGGGCTGCACTTTGTCGACTCTTAAAGCCACTCTGAGCTAAAAATACCCCGGCTGTCTCTTCACACAGGGGTACTTCAGTGCACCTGGGCTTTTCACACACACACACACACACATACACACAAACACACACACACACACAAACACTTCAGCTGCTAATATATGCAAGTGTGTGTGCGGAATGATCATGCTGTTGACAGATTAGCAGGTCTATCAGATCAGGTGTGTGTGATTGACAGTGTCGGGAGGAACACCTGTGGAAAGAGCCAAAGACACTTCAGCTTCACTCCTTAACATGACACAACAATCTCACAAAACTAGTCAAGAACACGCAGGGACATATTGTACCCCAAAAGCAAAAGGAAATCATATTTTGTATTCATATATGTTGCTTATTAATCCTATTTTAGATGCGACAATTAAGCACGTTTAACTCGTAAACGCAATTCTTATTACCATAAATGTAAGAAAAATACCCCAAAATCGAAATGCTAAAATTGTATGTGTATAAACAATAAAATCACACCAAATTAAACAATTTTCATCGTAAAATATTTTGTATAAAAATGTATTATTTAAATGACCTACTCTTAAAAATATTAGTGTAATATTGGTGTAATAAAAAAATAAATACTGTATTGCAATACTGCAAATATATAGAGAATCACCACTGAGAATAAAGAGAATTATTCAGAAAAAAAACAGTAATCAGAATTTGAGAGAAAAATGTGTTTGTCATAAATATAAATAAAAAAATATCTTAATGCTACTAAAATTAACATTTTAATTTTAGGGTGATTGACCCTTTAATATTTAAAACCAATAAAACAGACCATGATAGCTCTATTAAAAAAGAGTGAAGAGAGGATTAGCTTTGTTTGTGTGAACTCCTCGTTTAAGGAGAAGGCTTTATTTGAACAAAGTGAGAATGTGAAAGAGAGTCGGGGAAAACACATCCCTTTAAAACTAACAGACCCATCAAACACTTTTAAAGTGCTTCATTTGACAGGTTTAAGATCAAAACAATCAATGCCGCTTTCAAACTAACAATCAGAATCAATCTTCATTCCAATTAGTGACTGATCTCTACCGGTCCACTGAGATCCTTCCACACGTCACGGAGGAAATCCATAGCAGTTCCACATGAATCTACGTGATCTGAACATGTGCTAACAGGACTCATGGGGTTAACATGGAGAGTTTCTGCATCAGCCAATCACGGCTCTTTATCGAAAAACACTTCCTCAAACCTGAGGTTATTGGCAGTACAGACTGAGGGGAACAAATTACACCTTTGAACGAAAAAAAAGTATGCATTACATTTAAAGTGTTTTTTTTTTTCTATTCTTGCATAAATACACACTGAATAGAAAATTACATATATTATTGTTTTATTAGTGCAAAGCAAAAAAAAAAAGTGAATCAATATTAATGACTTTTCAATACAACTTTTTGCCTAGCTTACAAATTAAACTGCTTCTTATTGGATCAATTAGGGATGACATCACACTCATTATATTTTATGGAGAATGTTTCCTGGTTAGAACAAATGGCGCTACTAAAATAAATACTGAGTTATAAATCAACAAGTACATAATCTATTCTACAAACACTAAGTGTGCAATTTTCTACAAAAAACATAACATTTTGAGACTGAAAATATATAATTAAAATGCAATTAGATAATTAAAAATGTATATAATTCAATTATATATATATAATATATATGTGTATCTATATGTGTATATGCATGTATATATATGTATGTGTGTGTGTGTGTGTGTGTATCTATATGTGTATGTGTATATGTGTATGTGTGTATATGTATTAGGGGTGTAACGATACACAAAACTGACGGTTCGGTACGTCCCACGGTTTTGACGTCTCGGTTCGGTTCGGTTCGGTTCATTTAGGTGGAGTGGGGGGTTTAGAAAGCTAAAATTGCTTTTTTTTGTGAAACAGTGCTTTAATTAACAAATTGTGTCCTTGTCTTTAAATTAATTCAATTACAAGTAAATGTTTCTCAAGGATAAAAAAAATGATCTGCTAATGCTGTAAACTATATAGGAGCCCATACTTTACATTACTATAACATTAAAGCTTAACAACAGAGCCTAGACTTTTAGCCTAAATTCAGTTGCTATTTATTTTTAGATATAATAATAATCAACACTCAAGTAACAAATTGTATGAAAACATGTAAACTGCACATAAGGCAGTTTTTACATTAACATTTTTACTCTAATTTATTATTGAAATACTGTATAATCATTTACACAGTTGCGGTCATTTTCATGACAGATATTTTAAACATACATTAAATAATCAAGATGTCATTAACAGGTTAAGTAAAATATAATATATAGGCTAATATAGTGCATTTATTTAGTGAAAGAGTTCATTTCCTTAGCAAACCAACAAGCTGTGGACACTGAATGACTTGCCTGAGGTAAATAAAGCTATGTGAAAAACTAAGCGTTTTATTGACATATTTCCGCTGTTGAAACACTGACTGAGCGATTACACGAGTTATGATGCCTTTCAGTAAGTATACTGTATTTTTCAACATACCTTCAGGTGTCCATTCATGTTTATTCTGTAACTGAGGAAGAGAATCACGTTTACTCGCGCTCCGCGCTGCCGCTTTAAATGAGGAGCTAGTACGGTGATCTGTCACGCCACATCAAAGAGCGCCAAAACGACATTTAATGTTTGAATTTCGTGATCAAATAGACAGAATTTGAAAGATTACACCTTGCTTATTATCGAATGTAACAAAACACTGAGCTTATTGCGATTAAATGTGGTTAATGGTGGTTAGGCAACGCTGTATTCGTTGTGTACACATAAGACATGAGGTCCAATGAGCCGGGACAGCAGGGGGCGGGGCGGGCGTGTTCGGTATGCCATGAGAGTATCGCGATTCGTATCGTGGGTGGTGTATCGCGGTTTTTCGGTTCGGTTCGAATATCGTTACACCCCTAATATGTATGTATATATATGTATATGTGTATGTGTACCTATATGTGTATATGCATGTGTATATGTGTATATGTATGTATATATATGTATATGTGTATGTGTACCTATATGTGTATATGCATGTGTATATGTGTATATGTATGTATATATATGTATATGTGTGTGTGTATCTATATGTGTATGTGTATATGTGTATATATATGTATATGTGTGTATGTGTACCTATATGTGTATATGCATGTGTATATGTGTATATGTATGTATATATATGTATATGTGTGTGTGTGTATCTATATGTGTATGTGTATATGTATGTGTATATGTGTATATATATGTATATGTGTGTATGTGTACCTATATGTGTATATGCATGTGTATATGTGTATATGTATGTATATATATGTATATGTGTGTGTGTGTATTTATATGTGTATGTGTATATGTATGTATATATATGTATATGTGTGTATGTGTACCTATATGTGTATGTGTATATGTATGTATATATATGTATATGTGTGTATGTGTACCTATATGTGTATATGCATGTGTATGTGTGTATATGTATATATATACACACACACACATATATACATATATTACATTAATATACTTAAATATTATTAAACTACCAATATATATTTTTATACATAAGTCTAAGTCTAGCTTGAGCTAAAATGTTTTATTGTTGAAAAACACATCTGATGCTGAATAATTCCTTTAGGTGCCCAGACGTCCTTCGTGTGTCCAAACTTTTTGGCATCTTGAGTAAATTCGAAACTTTCGAGTCTGTGTGTTTCTCATCTTATCCTGTGGTTTTGGTCTTTTATGGGCAACGGTCATTCCAGCATCAACATCCCATGACACACAATGAACAAGAAATACAACCACACACACACACACTGATCTGTGTGGTCCACATCCAACTCATGTAATGCAGAACTGGCCTCATAACTCTAAATACTTCCTGTCCGCACAGGAAGCAGAATCCTCCAGGCAGCCTGGAGCTATTAAAGTCTTGCAATACCAGACTTTTACAGACACAGAGGCATCAAAGAGAAACACACAGTGTTCTTACTCATTTGTGAAGCAGCTGGGTGCTATCTACACCCACCACAGGAAGCGCATAAACATTCGACGGAAAAACAATATCCTTAAAACCGCTCTCAATGGAAAAGAGACAACAGACTCGTCGTAATATCGGGAACTTGTTAGTTTTAGGACAAAACAGGGATTCATACTTTGAAGATGGCCTTTCAGTGAAGCAGGACTTCTACAATAATATCTGATTTATTGCTAAAATAAGTCCATCATTAATCCATAATGAACCGGTCACTTTAACGCAAGATGGTAACAAAGAAGTGCTCAAAAACAGAAATACAACGAATCAATGCATAATAACAGATAAAAGTCTTTTAAAATGAAAGATCATATTTCTTTCTTTTTGGGCTGAATGGGCTGAACAGAACAAACTATTTAATACAGGCATTCACGATAATTTAATACAAAATAAAATCACAATACATACTGCATTTTATCTTTTCAAAAATAATTTGTTTGCTAAAACAAAACAAAAATTATGTGTATTTACTTTATCATTTTTTTTGCTAAAAAACAAATTATAAAGTGAAAAAAATAAAATAATTGCTAGTCTTATATAAAAATAAAAAGGGCTTTTTGCAGCGATGCCATAGAAGAACTATTTTTGTTTCCCATGCAAAGAATCTTTCAGTGAACAGTTATTAAATGAACCATTGTTTCTTAATTTGAAGAACATTTTCAAAATCTAAAGAACTTTTTGCAATTATAAAAAAAACTTTTGTGCATTTGAAAGATTTCATGGATGTTATGAAATTTTTTACTCAAACATTTTTTTATGATGTTTTTTACTTTTTATAAAGAGAATGAGGCATTATAACTGATGGCCTAATGCAATGCAATTTAAAATATTATATCCATTGTGGATATAAGAACATAAAACATGTGCATTATAATGTTTTGCGAACATTATTTTAGTAACTAAAACTATTATTATAAACATTTGTTAATTGATATAGAGCTGAAACTAAATAAAATCAAATATTACAACTTAAACTAAATGAAAATTTAAATAACTTTGAGCTGAAACCCTAAAACACCGGAAATAACTAAACTAAAACTGAAATACAAATGAGTAATATTTAAAATAATACACATAAAATTGCTAAATGAAACTAACATTAAAACACTAGTAAGCTAATTCACAATTTTAATAAAAACTATAACAGTACATAAATAAATACACTGTTGTGAATTAACAACAACCCCCGACCACTGAACATCTCATTTACATGATCATCAGCGTCTGGTTTGCTTTAAAAGCGTGTAAGGTCATAGAAAATCATGCCTGATGATTGACATTAGCACATGCACCCGAACTGCAACTCCACCCTTAAATAAAATCAGAGAAAATAGCATAATTATTCAATTTAGCCACCATAAACACTGACCTTTGCTTACATGCACATAACCAAAAACTGTCGCTTGGCACGCACAGCTATGCTAACTTATGAGCTAACCGCTAACACCGTCAGCTTTAAAAGGAAGTTCTGCGCCGCCACTATAATGTACAATTAGTGTTCTTGGCCCTGCGTTCCCCCGTCATTAGCAGAGTTGCTACGGGCGTTTAAGTAAACGGTACATGTTGCTACCGCGGGTGAGCATTATCTCCACCCGCCAGGAACGACTATGCCAACAACACACGAGCGATGCCTGCCAATCCCTCCGCCAAGAGAGAAAGGAAATAAAACAGCACACTGAAGGAGAAGGAACAAATAAAATTAAATGCTGACATTGCTGGAGAAAAAAAAAATGGCTGACATTTCAGAAGAGCGTGCCATGATGCCGTTTTAGTGCTACATTTTTTCTTTTGGCAGGATCATGCTCTTCCTAATGAGGTAAAATGAAGAGAGAGAGAGAGAGTTTAGTGTGACTGAGGAGAAGTTTTTACTGGGTATCAAGAACTAGTTTTGATTCAGAACCTCTTCAATGACTATGATTGTGCCGCCACTGAAATTATGTTTTGGCTGAGCTGTGAGTTTGTAATGTATGTGGAATTGGAAGAATTGAATGACACGCATACAAAACCTGACAAATGACTCTTTTGAGAGGTTTTTGAATTGGTCGAAAGACTCAGAAATGAACCAAATGAGTCTCAATCTCACATGTTAGTGGTGTGAATCAGTCTAAATAACAAAAGAATCAGTAAGAAACCAGAATCTAGATCAGAACAAACTCACAGAACGATCTAGTCCAATTCACAAATTACTCTTTTGAGCAGTTCTTTTCAATGAACTTGTTAAAAGAATCATAAAAGATCAAAACACTCAATATATCAAGTATTAACAGTTTGAATCTGTCTAAAGTACTAAAAGGGAATGGAAAAATTAAATGTAATGAATTAAGAAACCAGAAAAACTAATGCACAAACTATTCCGATTCACGAATGGATGTTTTGAGTGGTTATTTCTAATGAGTTGGTCAAAAGACTCAGTCTCAATCTCACATGTTATTAGTTCAAATTGGTTTAAAACACTAAAAGTATTGTTTTGAATAAGTTTAAAATACTAAATTAACTGTTAAAGAAATCAGAATCAGTTCTAAACCAAAACAACAACATAGTCCAATTCATGAATGACTCTTTTGAGTGGTTCATTTTTAACGAATTGGTCAAAAGAACCAAATCAGTCTCAATCTCACGCCACGTTACTGGTTTTACAAAAAAAATCATTAATGGAATCATTAAAAAAGCAGAATCTAAAACAGAACAACAAACATACAGAACAACATCATTCGAATCCCTAAATGTGTCTTTTAAGCACTTATTTTTAATGAATCGGTCAAAAGACTCATGTGTTATAAGTTTGAATCGGTCTGAAGTACTAAAAGAATCGCTAATGGAATCTTTTTTTTTTTTTTTTTGAAATCAGAACAACAAACATACAGAACAACCAAGTCCAATTCACAAATTACTCTTTTGAGTGACTATTTTTAATGAATGGGTAAAAAAAAAAAGACCAAATCGGTCGCAATCTCACGTGTTATCAGTTTGAATCAGTCTAAAGTACTAAAAGAATCGCTAATGGAAACATTTAGAAACCTTAAGGAATCTACCGCTCTCCTCTGAGCTTCGTTTGCTCTGTTCCAGATGAAGTCATGGCAAAAATCTGGGCACCAAAAACCCAAACATAAACATGGTAACATGTATTTCAGAATGACAGGACAATAAAAAAAAATGGCAATGTTGCTCAAACTAAAGCCACTGACTCTGCCAGAGGACATGCTCTTTTACGTTGTTGTTCACAACGTGGCACGATGTTTTCATGTTACATAAAAGGATGTGTGATATTATTCAGGAAACAAAAGCCTGAATTTCCAACTAATCAAACCGTTGATTGTCAACAGCCTGAGCGTCTCGGTTTCAGAGCATCTGAGGTGACCGGGTGTTTTCCTACCAAAGTCAACAAACATTTCATTCACTTTAATTCAGTGTTTGAATCACAAACAACATGCAATGAAACGCGATCTGTTTGTGTTGAACGTTGGCTAAATGGAGGTGTTAGAAGAAAGCGCCTGTTTGTTCTATAAAAGTTGCTCACCTTCCTGATCTCAAACATGATCCAGTTTCTGGACAGATGAAAATAAGCCCATTTTCTCAACATGAACACAAACGGACTCACCTGATAACAACAGTAGTGGCTAACACACACTCACAAATAATAGACTAGGCAGAATCTCTGAAAATGTGCTTATTTAAAGTGCTGGAGGCATTTTGTGATTATTTATATTATACAACATTTCTAGGGGTATTAAGGGGTGCTGAATCCAAATCTGCTGTAGAGGTTGGGGAGTGCATTACAGCACATTTGACACATTTTACCTCAAAACAAAATACAAACTAAGTAAAAGTAGCCTGATAATATTAATAATAATAACTTAATTATGAATTAGTTAATAATAGTTCAAACTATTTTTGCAATATCTAAGCAGTTTCTTCACATTACATCTCAAATCTGAATATGGCATTGAATTGCCCATGTAGGATAACTTACAAAAGCACATTTATTTCTTGTTTGTACCTTGTTTAGTCAAAAAGATATACTGAAAAATAGATTTCAGCCTGGCGGTGGCGGCCATTTTGAATTTCTCAATTTTGAGGCATTTTGGGACATTTTTGAGCTTTATATACAGCAGATTTGGATTCAGCACCCCTTAATACCCCTAGAAATGTTGTACAATATAAATAATTACAAAATGCCTTCGGGGTTCTGATTTTGTGAAAATTGACCCTGTCTATAAACTACATACTTTAATAATTGCCAAGAGTTTTTTTATTTTATTAAAGCTAAACAAAAAGGAACAAATTTTGTTGAAATACATTAAGTATTACAACATATGTACTCACTCCTGTTCTAAAGTTTGTGGTCGGTAACACTAACATCTTATGCTTAAGTAAAAAGAACTGTTAAAATGTAATTTATTCCTGTGATCGAAGCTGTATTTTCAGATTATTATTATTATTATTATTATTATTATTGTTATTATTATACAACTGCTCGTTAACGCAAATATCTAATCAGCCAATCACATGGCAGCAACTCAATGCATTTAGCATCAGAAAGTGTAATAAAATGTGATTTAAGTGACTTTGAACGTGGCATGGTTGTTGGTGCCAGATAGGCAGGTCTGAGTATTTCAGAAACTGCTGATCTACTGGGACACAAACATCCCTAGAGTTTACAGAGAATGGTATGAAAAAGAGAAAATATGCAGTGAGCGGCAGTTCTGTGGGAGAAAATGCCTTGTTGATGCCAGAGGTCAGAGGAGAATGACCAGACTGGTTTTAGCTGATAGAAAGGCAACAGTAAACTCATATAAACACGTGTTACAAGCGAGGTCTGAAGAAGGACAATCTCTGAACACACAACACATCCAACCTTGAAGCAGACGGGCTACAGCAGCAGAAAACACACCGGTGACACTCCTGTCAGCTGAGAACAGGAAACTGAGGCTACAATTTGCACACGCTCACCAAAATTGGACAATAGAAGATTGTAAAAACGTTGCCTAGTCTGATGAGTCTCTCTTTCTTCTGCAACATTCAGATGGTCGGGTCAGAATTTGGTGTAAACAACATGAAAGCATGGATCATCCTGCCTTGTATCAGTGGTTCAGGCTGCTGGTGCTGTAATGGTGTGGAGGATATTTTCTTGGCACACTTTGGGCCCCTTAGTATCAATTGAGCATTGTTTAAACACCACAGTCTACCTGAGTATTGCTGACCATGTCTTTCTCTTTATGACCACAGTCTTCTAATAGCTCTTCCAGCAGGATAACGCACCATGTCACAAAGCTCAAATCATCTAAAACTGGTTTCTTGAACATGACAATGAGTTCACGAAAGTCAAATGGCCTCCACAGTCACCAGATCTCAATCTAATAGAGCAGCTTTGGGATGTGCAGGCATGGGAGATTCGCATCAGGGATATGCAGCTGATAAATCTGCAGCAACTGTGATGATATCATGACAATATGGACCAGAATCTCTTGTGAATGTTTCCAGCACCTTGTTGAATCTATGCCATGAAGAATCAAGGCAAAAGGGGTTCCAACCCGATAGTAGCAAGGTACTAGTATATGTGTTTCTATGTCTATGTTTGTGTGTGTGTGTCTGTGTGTGTGTGTCTGTGTCTGTGTGTATGTATATGTATGTGTGTGTGTGTATATGCATGTATGTATGTGTATGTGTGTGTGTGTGTGTGTGTGTGTGTGTGTGTATATGCATGTATTTATGTGTGTGTGTGTGTGTGTGTGTATATATGCATGTATTTATGTGTGTGTGTGTGTGTGTGTGTGTGTGTGTATATGCATGTATGTATGTATGTATGTATGTATGTATGTATGTGTGTGTGTATATATGCATGTATGTATGTATGTATGTGTGTGTGTGTGTGTGTGTGTGTGTGTGTGTGTATATGCATGTATGTATGTGTGTGTGTGTGTGTGTGTATATGCATGTATGTATGCATGTGTGTGTGTGTGTGTGTGTGTGTATATGCATGTATGTATGTGTGTGTGTGTGTGTGTGTGTGTGTGTGTATATGCATGTATGTATGTATGTATGTATGTATGTATGTGTGTGTGTGTGTGTGTGTGTGTGTGTGTGTGTGTGTGTGTGTGTGTGTGTATGTGTGTATATGCATGTATGCATGTATGTATGTATGTATGTATGTATGTGTGTGTGTATATATGCATGTATGTATGTATGTATGTGTGTGTGTATATGCATGTATGTATGTATGTATGTGTGTGTGTATATATGCATGTATGTATGTATGTATGTATGTGTGTGTGTATATGCATGTATGTATGTGTGTGTGTATATGCATGTATGTATGTATGTGTGTGTGTGTGTGTGTGTGTGTATGTGTGTATATGCATGTATGCATGTATGTATGTATGTATGTATGTATGTGTGTGTGTATATATGCATGTATGTATGTATGTATGTGTGTGTGTATATGCATGTATGTATGTATGTATGTGTGTGTGTGTGTATATATGCATGTATGTATGTATGTATGTGTGTGTGTATATGCATGTATGTGTGTGTGTGTGTGTGTGTGTGTGTGTATGTATATGCATGTATGTATGTATGTGTGTGTGTGTGTGTGTATGTATGTATATGCATGTATGCATGCATGTATGTATGTATGTATGTGTGTGTGTATATATGCATGTATGTATGTGTGTGTATATATGCATGTATGTGTATGTATGTATGTATGTATGTATGTATGCATGCATATATATATATATATATATATATATATATACACATATATACATATATACATATATACACCACACAGTATTTCAAATAGTTAGTCAGTTGTTGTATGACTTACCTTATAATTCTTTGGGCGGCGTACTGGTGTAGGTTACGAAACTGGGCCGACATGTTGGCTAGGGCAGCCAGGCAGTTCGTGTGGAGGTATTTATCCTGAAGGAGGGGAAATCAATAAAACCATGCATAAATAATTTGTGTTGTTTCTTCTCGCAGGGCAAAACAGAATGAAATGACTCCATTATACTTTGAATATAAAAACCTGCTCTGTTCATTGGACTCCCTGGACTAAATGTGTTCACAGATCTAATATAAAATCCTGTAAATCTCATGAGCTGGTTGTTGTGAGTCTCGCTATTACATAATAAATGTGCATGTGCCCACGGCCAAAGATCTGGATATTTATGGAGCTTCACTTTTAAATGATTGTTTTTGTCATTGGTTCTGGTCTCACCCTGGTTCGAGTCATGTTGAACTGTATGGTTCGAATCACAACCAGGATCAACAGACTGCCTAGAGAGATCTCTGTTAGAACACGCTCAGTATACCACGAGATGTTCTTCAACACCTGAGACAGAGAGAACAGAGAAAACAAAAATGAATTAATAATAATAATTTATACATTTATAAAATAATAAATGCACAAGTTCCTCTATTTAAAGGGTAAAACAGGGATTTATTGCATGATAAAACTAAGATGAAATCTACTGACTTCAAAATATTTTAGTAATACTTTACTTAAAACCTTTAGTATAAGGTATTAAAACATAACCAATTTCAGATGCAATAAGGAATCTGCAAATAATATGATGCATTTTAACTTTAGTAACAATTATTTATGAAAGTTGATAATGCATTGTGATGTACATTATGAATACCTTCATAATGCATTATACATAAAGGCTTTAAGTAAAGTGTTACAAGGCACCCCTGTAATTGTTAGTAAAAAAAACAGCCTCCAAAACAAATGTTTGTGCATATACTGAACTAACAGTGTCTGTGTGTGAGAAAACATACGAGAACTTCTGCTGCATTCAAAGATGTGACAAACAAAAGCCTGGAATTACAGATCTGGAATCATGAACCTCCATCCGATCATTTTTGATATACATCTAAAGACCCCTGATATACTCACAGCGAAGTTCTTCACTTAGGGGTAAAAATAAGTTTGAAATACATGAGCATTGAGCAGCGATATACTGTTAGCGAACATCCCGCCGACGCCCACGCTGCTGAGAACGACGTTTAGATGAATATGTAAATATGTGCTTCATGCTTTCCTTCCAATAACAAAATAAACACACAAAGAAAACTGCAGTGAAGAAAGCATCTGGTCGACGTGGATATGTTTAAATCAGTTTAAGGCAGCAGAACCTTCTTTTCTGGAACTTTACTGGAAAGTATACTCTGGTAAGCTGTTTCAAACTCCCATTTTGGACAGATTTTGTTTGAAATGACGTCACATCATAGCCTGGATGCCAGCCTAACTTAGCCCCGCCCACAACATTTGAGGTCGGGAAGTTCGGTGTGGACTTGATCCGTTGTGGAGCAACTATGCTCGAACCAGAGCTGTTCGGACCAATCAAATTGTCAGGGCGGGCTTTATACGATGATGGACAGATGATCAACAGTAACGTAATCATCCACGTCACCAAAGAGCGCTTGGGTTGAATTCGTTTACAACAAAGATGGCTGCCGCTGGAGAATTGAGATGTGTGGATTCCGCCATCGCGTCTGTTATAGAAGATATCGACAGCGCATTAATTTTAAAAGAGGAACAGAGAACCGGGGCCTTAAACCACTACAGCTTCTCAAATGAAGTTTTCATGACAGATTCAATGGTTTCATCTGATTTCATCCAACAGAGTGTGTGAGACCTCACCACTTCATGTATGGAGCGGTTGAAGGTGTCGTCCTCTGTGAGGATGAGGAGGATGATGAGGGCCATGTACACATGATGAGAGTTTCTCTCCTCGACATGATACAAGATCTCAAGAATCGGCAACACCTACATAGACAGAAAGAGAAGATACTTTATTATTGTGGTAAAACAAAAAACTAGTGGTCGACTGCTATTGATGATCTTAATGGGCAGGGTGGCAGAAAGCCCCCCCCCCAAAAAAAAAGATTTATACTTTAGATGGCAACTTCCAGATTCTGCAATCAAATATTAGCCGATTTATCAGTCAACCACAAAACAAAAACACAATCCCTGTGAAAAAAGTCCCGTCCACAATGTGAATGATTGACAGGAGTCAGGAAATTACAATTGCCTTTGAATGAGGGCAAGCACTACGAAATTCACATGCATAATAGAAAAGCAAACGCTACACGCAATCGTTTTTTGTATACCGCTAACTTATTTGTTTAACAGTTCTGTCTAATAATTTATAAGCTTCCAACACATCAGCCAAACAGAACTTACTGGCCTAAAATGTAAAAATGCCAAATATCATCCGATATATCAGTCGACCAATAAAAAAAAAAGATAGAAAGGAATTTGTAACTGCATTTGAATGAATGCATATATTCTGCAAGCACTATGAAACGCAGATGGACAAGCGCTGAACGTGCATGTGCTCACCAGGTTCTCCATGTCAGTGCGGGACAGTATGTACGTCCTCATGTTGCTGTTCTGGTGCAGTAGCGTGTAGAGCAGTAATGTCACCTGGTCTGATTTCTGCTGCTCGCACAGTGCTGTGTACAGACTGTTAAAGTTGATCTGAAACGTGTGAGGCTGAGGAGACGGGATGGACGAGGTATCTGAAACACACACAACAGAGTTTCATTAGCACTTTCTGTGAAATTAATTAACGTAAAAAAAAACGAAAAAACAAACCCCGGTCTGGTTAACCTTGAGTGTTTTTGAAGCAGGTAACAGCCTGGCGGTAGGGGTTCGGACAGTCCGGTCCGTCGGTCAGATTAGCCAGAACCAGCAGTAATAGCAGACTCTGATTGGACAGCGGGAGAGGGTTCTGCTCTTGCTCCGCCCCCGGTTTGGTGCCGACTCCGCCTAACGTGAACACGCTCCACAACCCACCTGAAAAACACAGAAACCAGTTACACGTGTTCTTTACATGGAGTGGATTGAATTAATGGTGACCTCAAGCATAACAAACATTTACAGGTCATTGTCTTTTAACATTATCATAAACATTAATTCCTGCACTATTTGAGATACAAACATGAATGAGACTTCAAATAGCAAGGATTTTTCTAAATGATTTTCATCTGAGAGACGATAAAATGGACGTGAACAAGTTAATTAGAACTGAATTTGCTGCAAGAAACCTTTAAAGACCCACTATGGTGAAAATCAAGTTTTTTAAGGTTGTTTATATGGGTCACATGGGTCAATTTTTGGAAATTGAGATTTATACATCATCTGAAAGATAAGCTTTCCATTGATGTATGGTTTGTTAGGATATGACAATATTTGGCCGAGATACAACTATTTGAAAATCTGGAATCTGAAGGTGCAAAAAAAATCGAAACATTGAGAAAATCTCCTTTAAAGTTCTACATTTATGTTCACGATTCGCTGCATTCACTCACAAAAATAAATGTTTTATATATTTACGGTTGGAAATTTAGAAAATATCTTCATGGAACACGATCTTTACTTAATATCCTAATGATTTTTGGCATAAAAGAAAAATCGATAATTTTGACCCATACAATGTATTGTTGACTATTGCCACAAATACACCCGTGCGACATGTGACTGGTTTTGTGATCCAGGGTCACATATATGCTTTAACACAAACCATGTGCAAATTCATAAGTCAAACTCAGTATTTTCTCCTTAAAATTGCAGTGAACCGAAGACAGTCTCAAAAAATGCAGTCTGAAATTGCAGTTGTTCTCTGTATCAAAAATATGCTGTAACCAATCCCGTCACGAGGGGGGCGTGCTTTAGCATATCATTACCTATGCGTAGCAGGGGAGTTTTAAGAGAAGCCAGGTTATCCCGATATATTTTTCTGTTTATATGAAAAATCTGGTGCATTTAGCGAGCGTGTGTGAATTATGTATATGATGTATATTACGATGTTATGCTGAACCATATGCCTTTCTCAATGCGTTTTCAAGGATGCTGATTTTTTTACAAGGCAGCTGTCTGAGATGGCTAGCAGGAACATTAGCAACACGTTATCAGCGGTTTGATTAGCAGTTTGAAGTCAATTCAAAATTTTCATATTCATGGATCCGCATGATCCTAAATAAAGCAAGGGTTCAGAGTTACATTCAAGCTATTTTCAGGCATGAATAAAAAAAAAAAATTCACAGGAAAAATAACGTTTAAATATGTCATTTTGGTGATCAAAGATGAGTTTTAAGGGATACAATTATTGACTACAGGGGGACTTTAAGTGGATGGAAGAAAATGCTAAAAAGTACAGAATATACCACACTTAAAAGATGGCTTGCAATGGTGACGCACTTAAAAGTTGCTTCAGGCCAGAAGAGGAATAATTGAAGCAAAACATCATTCTTAGAATCTCCAGGAAGTGCAGTAGAGAACCGGACATGCTAATGGCTCTAAAAAGGACAATCTCTTCTGCCTCAAGAGCTTCAGATGTATTTTAGAGATTCCACAGCGCTCTTTACAGCATCACAGTCACTCCTTTGTTCGGTGTGACTCTGTAAATGTCTATTTGAAAATACGTATGTCTTACAGCAATACACCAATCAGGAGAAATCATACAAGCACACGTTTTTAATTATGGTTGAAAATTCTAAACAATATTTGGTAGCGTGGAACTTTTTATACAATTGGGAATTCTAGCAGATAAGGAAAAGTGGCCATTACATTTCACTTTGGAGGGAAAGGGTTAAAAAAAAAAATAAGAGCGACTTGATATCAGCCAATAAAGAAAGATGTTTCATTAAATTTTGCTTCTTTAGAATGACACATTGTGCAAATGAATCATGCATCACAAGACCAGGATCAAGTATTAGGAAAAATGCAGTCGATTTGGACGTCATGTTGACTTTAACATTGTGTAAAAAAAACAAGAAGAGTTAGACATTAGTCCTAAAGTAAAGATTTTAAACAGATTTCTAATCATTCAGGCATTGTCTCAGGTAGAGCGAGAAAGAATTGAGATGGAAATGAGATGCCTGTCTCCATGTCTAATCACTTGTGGCTGGACATGGCGGCCCCACGAGCAGACTGAAGCAGTCTAATCTGGAGCCAGGATGTTAACAAACATCCACCGCAAATAAAAACAACAACACTGGCAGAAAAAAAGTCACAGAGTAACGAAAACTGCCCTCCACCCTCCTAGACGCCTGATATCATTAAGACACTGATAACATTAAAGGTCATTTGACTGATATTATTGGCTGCTTCTATCCTTTAGGTTCCTTATATGATATCATCATGTTCCAAAGACACTGAGATCATGCTGGAACTGTAATGAGGTCACAAGAGACGCCATGGCGACCCCAGTTGACCAATGAGAGCCGAGCGCAGATGCCAGAGTCTGCAATCCACTCATCAGAGCCAATCAGAAGCCTGTAATCACTCTCAGACACATCGACACACTTTTATGACGGGAAAAATGATGGATGACGAAAACACCCCTTTGATTAGCACACAATCTCTCATAAACACACTCATACGTCTCTTAGTTCACTGTTTGTCCCGTGTGCACAACACTCAAATATAATATTAAAGGGAGAGAAAGACATTCATATTATACAACTTTTGTACCTTTTTTCTCCCCTGAAGTCAACTTAAATGTTAGTCATAATATAGTATAAATCAAATACTCTTAATAGGTATCTTGCATTAAAAATAATCAGGGTTTAGATTTTATGACCATTTTCTATCATCATAATTAAAACAAAATTTATCATCTCATAATTCAACTTTTTATGCCATAATTATGAATTATGTGGTAGAATAATATAAAAAATATATAGAAATACTAAATGAAGGAAAAACAGATGCATTATCCATTTCCATTCTAAAACAAATAAATTAAATACATATATAAATAAAATGATACAAAATAAGATCAAATATGTACAGTATGACACATTTATGCAGTTTTGTTTCATTTAATGCTCTGGATGGACTGGAAGGGGGTCTGTCTGTGTGTGTGTGTGTGTGTCTGTCTGTGTGTGTGTGTGTGTGTGTGTGTGTAATATACAGTGATCGCACACACACACACACACAATCACAGAAGGCAGTGTGTGTCCTGGGGTTGTTATTGTGGACTGTGTTAACAGCAGAGATAAATGAAGACATCATGGCTGCCATCCAGCAGAGCTGAGAACACAAACACACAAACACACACAAACACACAAACAAACACACACACACACACACACACACACACACACACACACACACACACACACACACACACACACACACACACACACACACACACAGGGGTTTTCCATTCCACTAATGCTGTCAGTACATAAACAGGCGGCCGAGGGTGACAAATGTTGCTGCACACACACATTCACGTCTATGTCCTCCTTTCATAGTGCTTTTCCTGTAAAAGTCCCTGTGGATTTCTCCCTGAGAATGTCATTTCAGATTCAGAACTCACATGGCTAACAACAGCATCTGATGTATCACTCATTATAAAGTCTGAGGGAAACTTCAGATCCAGAATGAGAGTCTGATTCAGACAGCATGGAAGAGAGAGAAGTCTTGTGTCTTATATAGTCTTATATCTCGTGTCCATTAGGGAAGTATGAATGAATGAATGAATGAATTCATTCATTATAAATGCCTCATTCATTCATTCATTCATTCATTAGGGAAGTAAAAATTCCATAAAAAATCTCCATAGAGCAAATTCTTCAGCAATCACACAACATACACAAGGGTTATCAAGTGATGCTTCTGAAAAGTATCTTAAAATATTTTGCCATATTCTTGGACGATTGTTAGGCACACAGAAACCCTTGAACCGAGCATTTGGATTGGATGACTCTAAAGACTGATATTTTCCTAGAAAAGCAGTTGTTGACATGAAGGCCAGCCTGTAGACGCGCAAATAGGAAGAAGAGTTTATTCATGCAAAGCCATCTGGCAGACAGAACATCATGCATGCGTGTGTCAGACCAAATACATCCGCTCATCTCTCCAGAGGGAGTATATGTGGCACACAATATATACATCAACATTGTCAGGATTCTTTGAAAGTCATCTGCAACATCCTAGCATTGGGCTCCAGGGGGGAAAGACACAGGTGTGTGTCATGTCTGACTAGGCTAATAAAACACTTCCTGTCTGCCACTATAAGCCCACCATTACTTCCTGTCAGTGTGGTTTCAGCAGGAAGTGTGCATGGTGTTTGCCTGGGCACAGCTCACCACTATGATGCTGTTATGTAGAGAGCATCGTTGCTATACGTTTGCTAAGGTGTTCTGAGAGGTTTCAAGGGAGTTTCTCAGAGTTTCTATGCGGTTGCAAAGAGGGTTATTTGCAGCTACAAGTCAATGTACCTTAAAATCCATTTCGCAAGGGTTTATGGGAAATATTAACCCTAAAAGCATGCTTTTCCTCCCTCATTCTCCACTCTAGGGTTCCTCTCTCTCTCTCTCTCTCACTGTAGTTTGAGCTGGGCAGGGCGAAGGGTGAGACGACGACACTAATCCTGAATGCAGACACAGCGACGGCCTTGAGACTTACGCAGCACATACACACAATAGCAGGATTTTGTTAAGGCCAGACGCAAGTTCGATAACACTTCAGCATTACATTCATTTAGTAGTTAAGCACGGATGGTTATTGTTACACACAGAGATCAAAAGTTCAACTGACTGAACACAAAACAAAAACATCAGAATACTTTAGATATACCACGGTGTCACACTAGTACGCAACCAAGTGTACAGTAAATCTGGAATCAATTAGGAATCTCACGAAAAGCTGTCAATAACATGTCTAACGTCATATCTCACACCCGAAATTTAACTTTTTTTAAACTTTTTATATTAATATTTATTATTATAATAAAGTAATTAAATTTTTTAATTATATTTATAAACTAAATATAATTAATTACATTTTGCATGAAGAAAGAATTTTTTTTTTTATAATGTGACATTAATAAAAATATATAATTAGGCATGTTTTCTCCACCAATGCTAACTACTACAATGAAAATAAAATAAACATATTTAAAAAAAAGAAAAAGAAAACCGTTAGATAAAAACATAATTTATACATCATAGTAGGTTTTATTCATTAAAAAAAAAAGAAAAGAAAAAAAGATGCGAATCTGAGAATTGAGTAAAAATTACTTATTGAGAATTTTGGTCATGAAAATGAAAATAAAAATGTCAATGCAAAAATCCAGAATGGTCTTAAATGGCCCTTAAAACTTTATTATCTTGTGTAAACAATAAGTTTATACCCCTTTTCTTTTGATTTTGGTGTGAAATGGGACCTGAACATGTTTTTGTGAGATGCACTGTATTTAGCAGAAATAAGAGAACAGAATGATTACAGACGATCATAAGACACATTCAGTAGCCCTGCCCTGGGAAACACACACACACACACACACACACACACACAGAAACATCAAGACGCCATCTTCGCACAGATCACCGCCCTGATTTATGAAGCACCAGTGTTTCCCAGAGAGCACTGCTTTAAGTACATCATCTATCCATTTTTTTGAGGGGAGGATAATCACACATATCAGTTCGGTATGGAAGCTTGATTCGGCTTAAAAAAAAAAAAATTGCGACTTTTTATCTCACAATTCTGATCTTTTTTCTCACAAATGTGATAAAAACTCACAATTCTGAGTTTACTTCTCGCAATTCTGAGTTTATACCTCATAACTCAGCATTCTGTGAAAAAAGTTCAAATTGTGAGATAAAATTACAAGTTTATATCTCACAATTCTGAGAATTAAGAATCAAAATTGCGAGACAAACTTCAGCAACAGAGTAAAAAAAGTGACTTATTTCTCAGAATTGCGAGATATAAACTTGCAATTGCGAGTAAAAGTCTATGGCAAAATAGTCAGAATTGTGAGATATGGTTTTGGATTTTTGAATGGATGATGAATGGAAGATGAATGAATTTGTTGGGGTTGCTATGTGGTTTCTAATGTGTTCTGAGTGGTTGCTATGTGGTTGCTATGGTGTGGTTTCTAGGGGGTTGCTAAGGTGTTCAGAGTGGTTTCTAAGAAGTTACTATGTAGTTGATAATGTGTTCTGAGTGGTTTCTAAGGAGTTGCTATGTAGTTGATAATGTGTTCTGAGTGGTTTCTAGTGTGATTGCTTTAATTATTTTATTCCATGGCAGAAACAAGCTTCCATAGTTTGTTGTGACATTACTCTCAAACTAGTTTCAAACTAGCTTATACTTATAAGTCACGGTCAATATAGCGTCCAACATAATGAATCAAATTATTTAAAAAACACTTGATGAGCTGTCGAGCCCAATTTTCTTTCCTGTGTTGACAAATTTCCATGTGAAACAGGAAGTCTGAGCTAATAGACAAAACATAATAAAGCTTGATTGAATTATTAACCTTTGCCACTGCCTGGCAACAATAACAATTTGGGATGTGATATATTCTAATGTATTTCTTTTAATATAGAGACAAATTATAAATGTCTAGGTTTATCCATCAGATTCCGGTTTCTAGGGCAGCTTAAAAACAATGCAACTTTGCAAAATGACTAGAAGCCGTTTAACAGGCAACAGAAGAAAGTTCATAACTGAGTATCGTAAACGTTTAAGTCAAGCTAACATTAATATGATCCAGAAGGCTTTCCGGCACGTGTAATTCCAGAGTGACGAATTTTGGCCATGTAATCCTGCCTGAATCTTTCCGTCCCGCAGCAGCGGAAACAGGATCAGGCCCAGAATTCCTACTGTGGGTGACGGGACTGACACACAGGGCTTGTGTCTCCATTTAGCTGGCCTGATTTACCCGTCAGACAATGAAGACACACTGTCTGGATTCCACACACACACACACACACACACACTGGTACGTCATCTTGGCACTGACTCTCAGCTGTCAACAAGCTCATTTTGTATCTTTTGGCCACAGATTGTCAGTCGATGATACATGTTGTTCTAGACTTTAATCGCACTTCTGACTAACCGAATCAACCAAAACTTTTCATTTAAGTCAGCAGTGGTTGTGATAGTTTCAGTTTGCTTTTTATTTCATAAACACGTTTCATTTTAATTGTCTTTTAAGTGAAAAATTACACTAAAAGACAAACAAATACAAAATATGTTATATTCCTCGAATTGTATTTTAATATAAATTTTATTTCAAATTTTCTAGACTTCAGGTTAGTTATTTTTCATTTAAATCAGGAATAATTAAAGGCATATGTAAACATAATTCAAAAGATAAATCAAGTGATATAGTAAATAAATATAACATATTTAAACATAATATAATATAAATTTCATATATTTTCCCTTTTTTTGTTTCAATGCAAGTTTTCACCATCTGAACCCCACATTGGTAATCACCATATCATGTCCAAGAATATTAAATATTATAAAACATAAATAAAAAATAAAAAATTATTATAAAAAAACATTTAACTTAAATTAAATGAAAACTATAACTTAACTAAATAAAATAAAAATAAAAAGAATACCACAGAATGAAAACATAAAATAAAATGACTACATCAGATCAAATGAAAAACTGAAAATGAAACGGTTTCAATTAATTTAAGAGTCCAATGATTCTGATTATTTTCATTCATCATTAGTTTAGTATATGCTTATTCATGCAACATGATCAAAACAAAATGCTCTGTACATTTTTTGTATATGTAGTGCTTATGTTTCATGAATAAGGCCCAAAAAGTATAATTTTATACTTACAAAAAATAAGTATAAAATTATAAAGTAGGACTCCAGTTGAGTGTGTGTGTTTATAGGTTAGTGTGCCACAGCGCTGTCTGGTGCTCAGAGTGAGACAGACGTGAACTTGTGTCTGCGTGTGTGTGTGTCTGCGTGTGTGTGTGTGTGAGAGAGATGGACACTGGTCTGAATTCAGTCCCCACAATGAGGAGTGTGTAACTCAATATTAAGTAAATGATCAAGCCAAGAGTCCAGTTCACACAATGAAAAGTGTGTGTGTGTCCTGCTGTTGACATGTCTGAGTGAGCCAGACACCAGACAGACAGACAGACAGACACAACTGTCAATAACACACAGAGAACCTGTGCTCTGGATTTAGTTTCTGACAGGCTTGTCAAACAAGAGTCTGTTCAAACAGAACTTTATCAGAGACAGAGTCAGACAGAGACGAAGCTGAACAGAGGAGCGTGTGAATCAGGTGTGGGGATTTTTCACATGCAAATTCACGAGAAACTGGACTGAAGGGTTTATTTATAACCAAAACAAATATTATTATCTGATAGAGTAATCAGACCCTGCTCAACCTCGACGGATCCAGACATTCATCTTACAACACTGGCATCATTTAAGCAAATGATACTGCTGAGCCATAACCAACAAACACACATCAACACTAGCTATGTTTTCATCCATCTAGGCCTATTTCTATGCGAATTTCGGGACAACAAATTAAAAAACACTGGATGGAAATGCCAAGATGCACATAAATTAAAAAAATGCACATAAAAAATACATGCGCTCAATTGAGGAGGATGATTTGTTTATCCGATAAGCAGACATGCACATAAACTACGATGGAAACACATTTACTGAATAAATCCCTCGACGCGCACCAAAAAATTCACGTGACTTTGCCTCAACAGAGCATGTGATTGGATAACTGGACTAACCAGCTGACCAATCGCATCGCACAGCATCTCAGATATTGGTTTGGAGGTTCTGAAATGCCTGAGCCAGAGTCTGTCATCAGAATGATTCGGTTTAATTCCCTTCCTCATACGAATGTGATCCCAAACAAAAGGAATCAAACTGTATTGTATCAATCTGAGGGATGGTATACAGGATCCGTGTGTGTGTGTGTTGGATGAGTGAGTGATCAGGACAGTGTGTGTCTGTACTCACTGGCGACTCCTGATGCGAGTCCGTACAGTAGCCCTCCTCCGTCTGACTGCGTCTGCAACACGTGAGTGGCGGGTGGACATTTCTCCT